>JAWQUT010000132.1:1373132-1376128 GCA_033807755.1 Ellobium chinense | reverse complement strand
AAGACGGATGACAGGCTCGTCATCTTTGATGGATGGTCATTACGCTCTAACACAAACATGTGACATTCATAAATGATGACTGTGTGCAGTTGTTAGCTAATGGCTAATGATTATATCGCTGGCCGTAAGTCTTATTGTCGTAAGTCCTTCAAATCAGTTCTGGACTTAGGACGGTATTAATCCCAGGAGGCAATATCATAATCCACGTCAGGCGAATGAAAAATGGAAATGTCACCAAAGCGCAGTTTGCGACTGAGACTAGTAAGAACATTATCGACCATACCACCGTGGCATATGTATTAACAGAGAGCTTTTATTTTCAAGTTTTGATGTCTTCCATGCTGTTATGGTAGAGGTAGGCATATACCGATAGCATTTAGTATTTTGCTGGTGTTGTGAGCATACTGGGCGTTTGGGACTAGGAATAGAAGTGCAATTCATGTCAATTTCGTTAAGTGATGTATGATCGCAACATCAGGAACTGCCAAACGCGCTTGTCTGCCTCTGCCATAAGGTCAGTAAAAGATCCGGAACACAAAATAAAAGCTCTCTATTTTTAAAAAAATCAGCTGTAGAAAAGTCACTATGGCTACGATCACCAGCACTACCTACACCAATAAACAATACACCATCTCCGTCGCCACTTACAACATTACTATAATCTTCATAAATACCACCACCACCACCACCACCACCACCACCACCACCACAACAACAACAATAACAACAACAACATCACCAGCAATGCCTACATACCTCAGAATCCAAACCGAGCGTAAACAACATGAAGAAGAAGATGACAGACCACAACTGGGATGGTGGTAGGTTGGACAAAGCCTCAGGATAGACCACAAAGGCCAGACCATAACCTGGAAATCATTCAGAGAAACACCACGATCACCATTTACCCTATAGGCATTCACAAAACCTCTGTAAAACAAAAGCGGCGAAACGGGACATTGGAGGAGAAGTGTATATCACTGCTCCACTCGCCAAAGATGAAATTTCAGCTGAAGCCGAAAGTAGTATCACGCTATGTCATGTGTGGGACGAGCTCTGTCCAAATGTGTTATGTATGTGGTTGTATGTATACACGTTTGAGAGAAGTTTTTTTTTTTCTTTTTGTGGTAATGTAACGACTGGAACTAGGCGAAAATGTTTCAGAGGGGTTAAGTTTCTGAGTGCAGCAGAGTATAAAAAGCTGTGGTATCTGTATATTCACTCCTCATATAACACTTAACTATATTATTTTGTGAATAGGCCAGGAAAAGACCAACCCTTAAACCAAATCTGAATAGAACTAACAGTAAAGTAACGACACCACACTGACCTCCTTTGGCCACGTCCGTGACCTCCTTCCCAATAGCCCTGGCCATGCCTCCAAAGGTGGTGAAGACGACAAACCCAGCGATGAGACTGGTGATAAGGTCCATCATACTGATGAGGAGGGAATCACTGAGGACAAGATAGAGTTGGAAAGTGAGTTGTGATCTGGAGGATGAGGCTGAGTTAGTAGTCAGAGGCTTGCAAGTTTGCATTTGTTACATTTGTTAGTAGTGGTGGTGGGTTGGAAGTGGTGTGGGGGAGGAGACCAAGCCATTGCTCTGAGGCCACTAACAATGGCTGTGTTGTAGATTTGGTTTGGTGATATCAAGGCGATATCTGTAGACTTATTAGGGAATGCATTGTAGTTTTGTCATACATCTAGATAAAAGTAGGGTTGGTCGAAAGAGGAGGAGGAGGAGAAAAAGAAATGGGCAACACGAGCTGATTGGACAATAGGCGTCCAGCAAGAACGAGCAGAGCACCCACTGGCAATGCCATCAGCTCTTTCATACAAGAATAATAAACCACAGCAAAACAGGTACAAACAACTACTGTGTAACAACTATGTCAACCCCCCTGCCTCATCCACCACCCCTCCTCCTCCCCCATCCCCTCTCCCCACGAAAAAATAAAATCATCATTTGAGTCACCATCCTCAGGTCTCTCTTCTCTCTTTCAATTTTTCTCGTTTCTCCCCATCTCATTTTTTTTATCTTCCTTTTTTTTTTGGGAACCCCTGACATCGGGAGTTCTAGTTACAACCCTGACAACAAAAACTTACTAGTAGACTTGGTTTTTGAACTTGTTGTAGCTGCCGAACATAATGATACCGCCAAAGGACACACTGAGAGAGAAGAACATCTGCCCGGCCGCAGCTACCCACACCTGTGACAAAAGTTAAAGATAATCATCATAATAATATCACTATACAATGGTAAAAGGTGAGAATATCAGAACTGTCATTTAACTAATCTCATGGAAAGTTCTGTAAGATTGGTGGTCTTAACCAACATCACAACCCTTCATATGATTGATGTTGATAATGACACCAAGTTATACGTTTCACTCATGATTATACATGAAAACCAAAGTGCACATTATATTTACAATATTAGTACAAACCAAATCTACAACACAGCCATTGTTAGTGGCCTCAGAGCAATGGCTTGGTCTCCTCCCCCACACCACTTCCAACCCACCCCACCCTCAGAGTCAAATGAGGAAATTGGAGTAAAGTGTCTTTTCAAGGGACACCGTAACCTAAATCACCCTATCTGGCCCGGAAGCCGAACCCACAGGCCGGGATCTTGCAGTATTCAGTTTACAGACCTACGATAATTCAGTATATAAAAACTTAAATAAATCCTATCCAGTCTTCAATTTATGAGAACTGTGATAAACCCTGTCCAGTCTTCAGTATATTAGGATTATTAAGTTTACGAGAACTGTGATAAATCTATCGATTCTACCCAGTCTTCAGTTCACGAGAACTAAGATAAACCTTATCCAGCCTTCAGTTTACGAGAACTGAGACAAACCTTATCTAGCTTTCAGTTTACAAGAGCTGGGACAAACCTTATCCAGCCTTCAGTTTGCAAGAACTGGGACAAACCTTTTCCAGCCTTCAGTTTACAAGACCTGGGACAAACCTTATCCAGCCTTCAGTTTAC
>JAWQUT010000132.1:1365632-1368132 GCA_033807755.1 Ellobium chinense | reverse complement strand
TGTAGTAGATGGCCACGATCAGAGAGATAATGCACATCGATATACCGATACCTGGAGTGGACAAACACAAGATGCGAGTATAGAATATTAGTACAGCAGACTTATTAAATCTACATCGATTACCGATATATCCCTGTGAAAAGAGGCAAGTAGTAGTAAACAATGGTAACTCGATTACAGTCGATTCCGCGCAATCGCTGTTTCACAGGCGGATAATAGTAGCCGTCATTGTTTTCGAGATTGATTTCTTATATCACGTTTACCTGTAAAACTTGCAGTAGAGGATTTTGTCTGTTGAAAGCTTACATTGAATAAAAATATGGATAAATGAAAATTGCGCATCACGAGGTTCTGCGCCTTCTTTCAAGCATTTAGTTTCACGCAATAAGAGTCTTTGTCAGTATTTTTTGTTTAATAGACTGGACCCTCGCCATGAGCGCTTCGGTCTTTACCAAAGTTGGGATCATTCCATAGAAAAAACAAAAAACTAAAACACTGAGGACGACAGACATGACGTCTTCCATTGTGAACCTTACCTTTTGCTGATGGGTTCATCTCCCACACTTTGGTCGGCCCTTTGCCAGAAAACTGGCCCATGCAAAGTTCCATGAAGTACATAGGCTTGCCAACAAGGAGTTGGAGAACGAAGTAAGCGATCACGAATGCAGCTGGAAAAAAAAAATAGTGGTGAGTCAGGTTTTATGCTTGACAGACACTGACACTCTGAAACCTCCCGTACTATGACAGACAGACAGACAGACAGACAGACAGACAGACAGACAGACAGACAGACAGACAGACAGACAGACAGACAGAGACACCCTGAAACCTCCCGTACTATAACAGACAGACTGGCAGACAGACAGAAAGACAGACAGACAGACAGACAGGCAGGCAGGCAGGCAGGCAGGCAGGCAGACAGGCAGGCAGGCAGGCAGGCAGAGCTCTCTAAGGCAAACAGGCAAATATAAAGAGATGATACTGTTCTCATTTAAACTTCCACAACTGTACTCACCACCACCATTTTCGTAAGCCAGATAGGGAAACCGCCAGACGTTGCCCAAACCGACGGATAGTCCGATGCAAGAGAGGAGGAACTCGGCCTTACTGCCCCAGTTGCCTCGGTCATCTCCCTCCTGGGTGACCCTCGAATCTCCCTCGGATTCCGGATCATGATTGGGGGCTCCTGACTCCTCACTGTCGTAACTTGGTGGGGGTAACTAGAAACAAAATGATGATGACAGTCAGAGTGAATTGTAATTAAATCGATATATCAAGGTGGGAATGTTGGTTGAGTTAAGGGTCGCAAACACAGAAATGAGTAAGACATCAGAATGTTGAGTTGAACGAGGAAGAGCTAAGTGGATAGTGTTGTGACGAAGGTTTAAGTGGCGCAGTCTGTTGTCGATTGCTGTGTATGATCGATTCCTTTTAATCGCAGTCCGCTTAACTGGAACTTAGCCTCTCGCGCAGCATTGTTGCTGTATCAGACAAAGAAATAGCTTGATGAGGAGGAGTTAAGTAGGTCGATTGATAAGTAGGTAGGTGAATGGATAAGCAGATAGAAAGAGAGGGACATGGCCGACGGTTGAGAGGACAAATTAATGGGAAGAGGGCTCGCTAGTAAGAAGGGTGACAGAGAAAGAGGGCGGGAGGGAGATAGGGAGGGAGAGAGAGAGATAGGGAGGAAGGGAAGGAGGGAGGGAGGGAAGGAGGGTGGAAGGATGAGAAAGAGAAAGGTAAGGGAAGAGGAAAGAGGGAGGGGGGCACAGGACACATTAGGTAAAAGAAACAAACCTGAAAGAAATGCCCTGACAGTGGTGAAACATAGGTAAGACTATTATTCAGGTTGATAAAGGAGAAAGAAAGACATATTAAGACAAGTATATAGAGGGAGCCTAACGTGAACTGGGATTTGATCTCATAAGACCAGAATTGAACTGACTTGAAGTGGCTACCATTCGAAAACTCAAGCAGGCTCGGGAGAAAAGATGGAAGAGCTAAAGTCATATGTAATATACTGTACTGTCACAGAAGCACAAGAAAAACAACCATGAATAGTTTAGGAGTCTCTACGTACTGGGCCAGCAGTAACATCAGGTCAAAGGTCAAGCAAGTCAAATAAATGAGAATTTCTTGCCAGTGACATTTGTTTAGTAAGTGTTTGCCCATCTTAGAGTATGTTTGCTACGTTGGTATGCGCGAGACGAGATTTCGTTGTTTACTGAGAAACATGTCCCTGGACTGAGTAGGTTAGTATATTTTAATATACTGCTACAGAAAAGTCCCAGTACTTTACATAGATTCTATAATGTTAATTTTTAATTTGGAGTCATTGAAAATATTCTGCAAACATAATACTTCCTCTGGACTTAAAAATACACTACTGCTCCTGAAAATATAACCCTAAAAAAAAAAATACTGATTCATTGAAAATAGATGTCGTCCGTGAAAAATATGAAAGTGAAACAGAGAGCAAATTAAAAAAAAAAAAAAAAAA
>JAWQUT010000132.1:1285494-1296545 GCA_033807755.1 Ellobium chinense | reverse complement strand
GACAGACAAACAGACAGTCAGACAGACAGACAGACAGACAGACAGACAGACAGACAGACAGACAGACAGACAGACAGACAGATGAACAAGCGGGTGGAAGGCAATTAACCTTGATCGGTTTATCTAGATATGCCTTATCTAACTAAGCATTAAGACATACCTATTATCTATCCTTAAATCTGTCCTTCTTTACGATTTTGTTTTTAATTCACAGGAAAAATTAAAAATAAAACCATGAACTCAGAATGAAAGCCAAATATATCTAAATTTTGAGGCTGTTTATAATTTAGCAGTTTTCTTTATAAGAAACTGGAGATTATGGGTTCAAATCCCTCCAGAGGAGGAAAAAAAAACCAACAGAAGGACACTTGGGAATTATGACGCAGGCATGGCCCAGCTCCTTTAGAGTGTCAGGAAGTCAATTTGCCGAAACACTTGTTAGACGGGGGTATCTTCTTAAGACGATCTTCTTTTGACTCGCTCTCTGAGTTAGAGAGTTTTCTATTTTTTTTTTATTTACAGATAGATCTGTTATCCTTTCTGCTGCTTGAGACACCTTTTCTAAATTCAATATTTTATCCTTTTTTTCGTGTGAAAGTGTCAGATCCCATTTTTGACATTTTCAGACACCGTTAAAAACCTCCTTGCTTTGGTTAAAAATGAATACCGTTAAAAACTAGTGTGAAGTTCACTAAATTTCTAGTTACTGGCCTTTTTTATAAGAATGCGTAAACTGTTATTATACTTATTCTTAATGAAAGAGCACAATAAATATGACATGTTAAGAACATACCTCTAGGTATCACCAGATTTTGAGAATAGGCCAAATTGATCTCATTCTCTCTATGATAATGTCAGTGTTGTTACAAATGGCTGGTTTATATCCTGGAGTATAGCATGGGTTGGGGGTGTATTTTAGCCTGTTGCAGTGCCATACAGTGACTTTATAGAAAGGTCTTTAATAGATTCATGGTAGAAAACTAATAAAGCATATCACATCTTTACAATTTTGAGCCTTTATCAAAACTGTACCTGAATTTTAGTTCCTATGAAAATATAGATAAGTCATGGTATTCTGAGATAGTTTATTGTTAAATAAATGTTAAAAGTTTATTGTCTCCAGCTCTTGAAAAGATACCCGCTACCGATCCTTTATGGATAGCTATGGGTTTCACTCAGTAAAAAAACAGAAACAGAAAAATAACACAGACATATAAGCCAAACATAATCATGAAAACAACAACAGGAACAACAACAACAAAAAACGATAACAACACTGAATGAAAAGATAAAACAACGACAGTAACAAAAACAGTTACAAAACAAAGAAAGAAGAGGAAGAACAAGAAGAAGAAGAAATAGAAGAGGAACAGGATGAAGAATAAGAGGAAGAAAGAAAGGAAAAAAAGAAGAAAAACAACAACAACAAATATACAGTAATAACAACATCGAAATAAACTGGAAGATGATCAAATAAAAAACATCAACAACAACAATAACGACAACAACAACAACAACAACAACAACAACAATAATAACAAAGGCTTAGAATCCGTGTGTTTTTAACACAAATATTGTGCTTGAATGACAAAATATTTACACCCATTTACCGCTTCATTATCATAATTATTTGCAAAACAAGCTGACAACATTATGCATTTTCGGTGCTTTTATTTATACAAGCATTAATTCATGTTTGATATTTTAAAACTTAAAAGTCCATGTAACCCCAAGCCGGTTATTAGGACTTGTACCTTTCTCATTCCCCCTCTTCCCCACCCCGTTTTCCATTTTTTCTTTTTTTTTTTGTCTCATCACTTACAACGTTAAAAGATAGTTGTAAAACAGTAGAACAAGTCCAAAATTGTCTTTTTTAAAATCGTGTTTGTGTATTCCTGTAAGTATTTAATTCATACAATATCAAAAACTATATTAGTTCTGCCTTTACAAGTTTAGCTCTTTCATTCTGTTTCTGTATATTTCTATATCGACTCCTCTATTTATTACGCCTTTAACATGTATGATATCTAGTTCCATAAATGAATCACAGTTTGAGAAAATGAGGTGTTTTTTATAGGATACTAATCTGCAGGCTACAATTTTCACCCAGAAAGAAAAGGTGAATCGGACACAGCTAAAGTTTTTGAAAAAAAAGAAAAACCAGACAATTTTGAAACAATGCCCATCGTTGTAACTTAACTATGCACTAAAATAAATATAGCAGAAGAGAACGAAAAATGTGTATGCTTCTGGTCAGATTTTCTATTCATATTTTAGAACAAAGGCAAAACAATACAGTCAACATGAAAACAGAAATTTGTCAGGATGACCACGCTGTCTTTTTTTTTTTAATTCATCGTTGTGAGCTTCTCACGTTGCCATGAACACAATAAAAACTTTAGATAATGAAATTAGAAAGGAAAAAAAAACACCACATTCATCAGATTTACTTTTTTTTTCTCAGATTGTACAGGATCAAAATTTTAGCGGAGAGGTTAATGATTAATTACAATTACTGGCTCGTTTTGCCAGAGAGTGTCCGGTGTACCCTGCAGTGCGTCCTCATTCTCGTCAGAGTCGGCAAATGTTAGCAAAATCTTGTCACCTGGACCTTTAGGCTTGCTTAAGATGACTGCTACTGGTGTGGTCATAGGTGGAAATGATTCGGTCATCGATTCGAAGAACTGTGACACCAAGCACCACCTGGGAAGACATAATTACAATTATGATAATGATGATTATGACAATAATAAAGGTTGCAGGAGTCTTATTGGTAAAAAAAATAGTGGATTATAAGAGTCGATAGTAGCAGAGTATAAAATCTGTCCTTTCGACTGATTGTGTAGAAATAATCGTATAACACGAAAGCACACCGCAAAAGTGGTGAAATTCAGTCCTGAATTTGTAAAAAATTAATTGTTACAGGCAGTGTTTCACAACGGCTTCAGCGGGTTTCATTTGTGCGAACCTGTGATCTGTAAAGCCAAATTTTTAACCCCTTTTCATCTAAATTAAAGTTGTGAAAAATCTAAATGAAGGACCCCTACTGTAAACAATATATAATTTAAGCACAGTGGTGGCACCAGATCTGCAGATCAGCCTTGACCATCTTGGAACGGTCCTGTAGTTCAAGGAGAATTTTTTTATTAAATGGCTTAGAGAGGTGTTTACAATCTGGCTCCTGCAACCTAATAATAACTAGCGTGGACACCCATTTATATGAATGGCACACTGGGAGACTAAATTGTAGATAAGACTGTCTGCTACATAGAGATCCTTGCATTATCACTGTGGTGCTGTAGCAATATAGTGAATTAGCGTGCACTACCGCTCAGTAAACGGGACACTACTGGACTGGATGAGTACATTTACGGGTTTACCCGTTGATATGTTATTCGACGCCTTCACATGCATGGCGTCACCAGCGAACGGAATTCGAAATTTCAAACTCATCCATAAAAAGAACGAAATGGGGGAAATGGCACAAACTTGCCCATACATTATTAATGTAGTATTGCAACCGACGTGAGCAGAAATCGATGCTAAACCTTCCCTTGTCGAATTTTATGCAGATCGACAGTTTCGATCGAATTTTACGTACAACCGTTTCAGGAGTTTATCGCTTTCGAACACAGCATGCTACAGCTCCGGTCCATCCTTATAATATAGTGCTAATAACAATAATCATATTAATAATAATAACAGCAATACAAATTATATACCATAGCAGTCCTATATAATGCGCTTATCCAAGAGCATTCTACTCTCTCAGAACTTCACAATATAATCAATTTAAAAAGTACGAGATTACACTCATGCATACACCCTTACATGCACACACGTACATACTTAAAAACATACATGGATTGAGGCTGTTCATCCTTTTTTCCCATAAAATATTTTCTGACAATAATTAATTCGACAGTTCAATTCAATCACGCAAATTTATGTTTTGTTTTGTTTTTGTTTTTTGCTCATCTGATGTTCATAGATATACGGGTAACCCATTCCATATTAATATGTCAGGAGCATAACAAAGCTTAATGTCTAGCCTCGCCATTACCTTTTTGGCCTAAACCTAATATGAGATCCGCCCAAAGGTAAAAATACTGACATGGATTCCCAATGAAAGTTGCTATCAGTGTTCCTGACACCAAGATGTTATCGACGGTCTTCGGACATATTCGGCCAGGCTGACTATAGTCATATAATTATATAAACGAGGCCTGTTTAATGCGAAGACCGACGTCATCGGTATGACTAAAAATGGCGCACCTTATTCACACAGCTTTTATCACCGGATGGTGTAGCGTTTATGGGTATCACTGCTGACTACCAGTGTCAAAAAATTTGAGGAGATGGTAGCTGACAAATTATTAGGGTACTTATCGAAAGCAGTATTTCCTTTAGATGCTGCTTAATGACCAAGTAAATCCTCAAATTGTGTGTGGTTGTGTGTGTGTGTGTGTGTGTGTGTGTGTGTGTGTGTTGTGTGTGTGTGTGTGTGTGTGTGTGTGTGTGTGTGTGTGTGTGTGTGTGTGTGAAGTAATGTTTGGAGTCATCCCAACCTCGATAAAGACCGAAGTATTCACTGATCGGTGTAACCTCACAATGAGAGCTTTGGCCTAAGTTCAACTGAGACCAGCCTACAAGGCAATAACACTGACATGGATTGCCTTGTTCTGAGCGACTGAAATTCGTGTTACTGAGATTCTGCTGCAAATGAACTCTCAGTGTGAAGTCTCAGCTAGACTCACCCTTTCGACTTTGTATCCTCCCTGGCTAAGGTCAAAGAGCTTAGTTGTAATTCGGTTGAGTTTCTGGTCATAGTGGACATCAGTGTTCCAATACAATGCTGGGTTGCTGATCAGTGTAGGTGGTGATGGTCTGCAGAGATAAATATTCACTTGAAGATTCAGTATCATAGACATGATCTGGCATGAAGATTCAGTATCATAGACATGATCTGGCATGAAGATTCAGTATCTTAGACGATATTTGGTATAAAGATTCAGTATCAAAGACATAAGAACATGATGATCATTATGACATAGACATGATCTGGCATGAAGATTCAGTATCTTAGACGATATTTGGTATAAAGATTCAGTATCATAGACACAAGCTGGTTAAAGAGATTCAGTGTAATAGACATACTTATTTAGGTATAAAGATTCACTATCATACACATAATTTGGTAACAAGATTCAGCATCCTAGAAATAATTAGGCATGGAGTTTCAGTATCATCGACATAATTGGGGATAAAGATTCAGTATCACAGACATACGTTAATTGAAAGATTCGGTGTCATAGACATAATATGACATAAAGGTTTCGCATCCTAGACAGAATTAGATTAGGTTCGATTAGATTAGATTAGATTAGATTAGATTAGATTAGATTAGATTAGATTAGATTAGATTACATTACATTAGACTAGATTAGATTAGATAGATTAGATTAGATAGATTAGATTAGTATCATAGACATATATATGTCGCCTAAATATTCAGTATTATAGACATATGTATTTGGAATAGAGATTCAGTGTAACAGAAATAATTTGGAATGTTGATTATTTGACGCATTTATAGATTCCTTGACCGGTTGCCCTTGTCAGAGACTTTCAATCATCTCAAGAATACTTTCCTTACACGCAGAACTTAAGGAAAAAGATTTAGTATCATAGATATGCATATACTCTGGCATAAAGTGTCAGTATTATAAACATAATATGTCCTAAAGATCGCCAGCTCTTTGTAGTCGCAGAATGCTGCATTAATTTTAGCACTAAGCCGACGCCGCACACCACAGGTGCGCTATGTATCGATCGGCTGCAGAGAGGACCGCTCCTCAGTGGCGCGAATTGCTGTGAAGAACAGGGTTATAGCCATCGGATCACTTACCCGTAAGCAGGAGTGTTTTTGCTGCTGCCATAACCGTCACTCTTGCTGCTGCCATAACCGCCACTCTTGTCGTCACCGCCATAGCCACCATAGGATGTAGCAGGGGCGTGGATGACGTAGCTCTGTTGGTTATAGCTGACATGAAGTTTCTTATAGCCATGGCAAATTTCTGGACGGCGTCCGCTGAAGTCGACACGGAGATCCGTGGTCACCTCTGGCTTGTCGGCAGTCAGCACCACATCGAAGGTCTCGGCTGATGGGAGACAATGACAAAACACAAGAGTTACCATAGTGTTGGTTGAGGGGTGGGGGAGGTGGGAGGGGGGCAAAAGATCACTAAGGTCCAATTGTATTATGCTTTGGTTACAGCCGAAGGAAACCAATAACAGTGTCTCACTCACAACAAGCCCTACTCTTCCTTAAGTTTCAAGTAATTTGGTTGGTAACGTGTTAAGCCATCATGTTCAATACCAACCAACCAACCAACCAACCAACCAACCAACCAACCAACCAACCAACCAACCAACCAACCAACCAACCAAGAAACAAACAAACAAACAAATAAACAAACAAACAAACAAACAAACAAATAAACAAACAAACAAAGAAAGAACCAAACAAATAGGCAATCAAATCGGAAAGATCAAATGCAGAGGGGAAGAGGAAAAGTGAGAGGNGGGGGGGGGGGCGCGGAGGGATAAATAAATTTAGAAGTGGATAACCTTTGAAATCATGAAATTAGAAATGCGAAGTATCGAGCAAATCTGACTGGTAAATGCGAACTGCATCACTGAATTCTACTGGCTGATATTTACAAAATGGTTACGTACTTCCTGAAAGACAGGGAACACAGCTTTGAGAGACAATGAAAAATCTAAACGGGGGCTATCGAGGGATCTGATTAATTAAATAAATAAATAAATAAATAAATAAATAATGATGGATTTAGGCCAGTGTCCCGGCGTCACATTATTTATTACTCCAGCAAGCCAAGTCACTCGATGACTTTCTCATATCTCAGAAAAACATTCAATGCCACTGACATATTCAGGCGCATTATATCTCTCACTGCCAGTAGATAGGTACCCCTTTTAACAGTCTGGTGAATTGAGGAAAATAGGAATGAAATGCTTTTCCATTGTATTTACAGCACGATCATAGCGGGAATCACGCCCACGAAACCCACAATATTCAAACCCTGAATCCTACGTCCGTAACCATGTACCATTCGACCACGTTGCTGCCTATAATATACTGACGTAACAGATATCATATAAATTCACCTTGTTCAGAGTTGAGAGCATCGAAGACCTGGTGGAAAGTACTTCTGATTTTCCTGATCAAGTCTTTGACTGCTTCGTGTCTTGCCTCGAGAGCGGTGAGTCTGGCATCATTTTCTGCAAGCTGGTAAGAATAGTGAAACATATCAGATTAAGTCCAACTCGCTTAATGGCGACCCTCACGAGGAAGCATGGAAAGAGATGCGATTTAAGGTAGTTGTGATAATTTTTCAGTGACTTCTGCTTAGAAGACACAGTATTCTGCTATGTGAAAAAAAATGTCATTAAGGAAACATTGCGCTAAATAAACAGCAAGGAATATTCAGGGATCCTGCTTTTCATGGACATGGTAAGTCTAAATTCAATGGTTCCAAGTTGGTTGCAGTGATACATTACTGAGTTCTGGATATAGAAATGTAACAATATGTTGCAATTAACTGAAACGATAAGTTCTAATTATGTAAAAATAGTAATTAATCGGATTGCGATAAGGTGGGGTTGATTATCTATTAACTACAACAACAACAACAACAACAACAACAACAACAACAACAACAGCAGCAACAAAGGCAGCAGCAGCAACAACAACAACAAAGGCGGCAGCAGCAGCAGCAGCAACAACAACAACAACAACACAACAACAACAATAATAATGGTAGCAACAATAACAATAGCAGCAGCAGCAACAACAACAACAACAACAACAACAACAACAACAACCATAGCAACAATAACAACAACAACAACAGTGAAAGCAACAAAGGTATCAGCAAGAACAACAACAACAATAAAAATAACAACAACAACAACACCAACAATCACAGCAACAATAACAATAACAATAACAACAGCAGCAGCGAAAACAATAACAATAAGGAGCAAACACAGACACTGCATGGCTTACAAGGGCTCTGGTGGCTATGACCTCGGCATCGTTGGCTGCATCGGCGTCTCTCAGTGTCTTGAGATTGGCCAAAGTCTCCTGCAGGGCAGGGCCAGTCAAATAGGCCAATTCGGCCTCTGCCTCTCGTACAGTGTTGTTTAGGAGGGCAATGTCGTCAGTGAACAGAATGATAAGCTCGGCCTGGAAGAACAGTCAAAGACCAGGTCAGTCGAGCACACTTAAAGGAAAGGGCTACGTATTTGCTTTACAGCTTGATATGTGCACTTAAAAAAATAAAATAAAATTTAAACCACGTATATTTTTCTTTTCCCTCAACATTTCTAACGAACCAGAGCTGGGACGTCGGAAGTTTCATCCTGCCCGCGCCGCCATTATTCTTGCTGCGTGACGTCAGAAGCGAGATAGGCTAGGAGACGATTGGTCCCGACAGTTTGCGCATGCATCTGCACCAATCGCCTGTTAGCTTTTCTCACTTTATGACATCGAGCAGCACCAGTAATGGTGGCACACAGAAGGTAAAAATCCCGACATTCCAGCGGTATTTTCCTAGAAATTGTCAGGCAGAAGGAAAATGTTAGCAATTTAAAAATGTGGATTTTTCAGGCTGTGAAGCAATTATCTACCCCTGTCCCTTTAAGGTTGCAGGAGCCCCATGGACCCAGAATCCAAACCTATCAGAGTCAGTAATAGCAGTGCTTTGTATCTGTTTTGTAGAAATAGTTGTTAAAATTGAAACCACACCGCAAAAGTTGTGAAATGCAGTTCTGAACTTGTTTTTTAAAAAATGCAGGCAGTGTTTCCAAGTGGCCTCAGCGAGTTTTATTCGTACGGATCCGTGGTCTGGAAACGAAAGCCAGTTTTTCAACCTCGTTTTATCTAAACTAAAACTTCATTAAAATCTGAATGAAGGACACATGGCATAAGCACTGTGATGTCTCAAGACGTTTTTCCTTCCGTTCATCCTTTTTCCTTCCTTCCTTCCTTCCTTCCTTTCTTCCGTCCTTCCTTCTTTCCTTCTTTCTCATCATACCTGACGTTCAAGATCAGTAATCTGGTCAATGTGTTTATCCTCTGCCTTGAATAGACCTGGGATGATCTCATTCAAAATGTCGTCAACGGCGAAAGTATTGTCTTCATTATCGGCGGTCAGATACGAGATCCTCTCGTCGATAGCCATTCCAGCGCTGATTAGATCTGTCAACGATGATGTTGATGGTGAAGATGATATTGTGATGATGTTAATGGTGAAAATGATATTGTGATGATGTTAATGGTGAAGATGATATTGTGATGATGTTAATGATGATGAAGATGTTAGTGGAAGGTGGGTGGGGTGGGGAGGGGCAGGGGTATATGGTCCAAATCTGCTGTCCCATTTGTTGTGAGTTTAAAAATCTTGTTTCTGCCAAGTTATATCTGTGTTTTGTTTGTATTTGGTATCTTGTCCCTTTTAACTATTTCGCCATGTGTGTTCGCCTGTGTCGTAAGGAGCATTTTGTGTTCATTCTTCATTGTTATTCTGTTCCCTGAAGAAGAACTGCCAAGTCAAAAAATTTGGAACCTGTTATTAAAATTGTTCAATGACAGCCTAAGAGTTTTCCTCTTTTGAAAATAAAGATGTTAGTGGTAATAATGTTAATGATGACGACGTAAGCAGATTGACGTGAAGTACGGATGAAAAGGGTGTGTGTGTTCGTTATGTGTATAATGTGTAAAGTGTCTTCCTATTACTATTCCTTTAATTATATTCTGCGCTGGTAAAGATCACCGAGTTGTTCAAAAATGTGGCTTTACTTAAAGGAGAGTTGCATCGTCCTACAGACCATATTAAATCATACGATACCCTATTATTCCAATTAAACAGTCTCTCAAGCGTCTGTCATAATGATGTAACGCCTCTGCCGGCCCCAAGCAACCCACAGGGTTAGATTATCCAAAGTCCGAATTGTTACACCCACTGCACGCGTGGCGGCCATATTAAGCTTACGTCAAATTCCTTCTAGCCACATGGCCAAGCTGTCTAGCCAGTGTTCTGCGAACGGGTGATAGCATGTTGGTATGAATTTTTTTATTCCTCTGTGAACAGTAGATATGTCAAACAAAATCATACTGTGGCAATAGAAATGCAGAATACTTTATCTGGCTTACAGTATCAAACTTTACGTTTGAATTTGGATGACCAGAACTTTAATTAAAAGCTGAATAATACATTGTCAGACAGAGTTGTCTTAACTGCTGGAACTTAAGTAACGTCATCGTTTTTGCCACAAGCCGCTGCTGATCGGGGAAGGGGAATAATTCTGGACGCAAGGATCAAACCCGGTGACTCTAGCTCTCCTAATTGCGTCATACATAGGCTCACGGTAACAGAACGATGCTCTTTTTTGTAAAACTGAGTCGGTGAGCATCATAGATAATTTTCAGAGAGAAAAATTATTGAAAAAAATGGGAAATCATTTTTGATGTGCGTGTCTTTCTTTAAAGTATTCTTATCTGAAAAAATATTTATTCACTTACTAGCCGTTTACGTCTGGCGAGTGTTTCTAAGTATGTATTGAAATTTACACTTTGGCAGGTAGACAGTTTTCCTATATATATTCGGAGTAAAGAGGGCGAGGGAACGGCCCGCACCAAACAAAACTGGAGGTTGCGGGTTCAAATCCCTCCCGAGGCAGAAAAAAAAAATCAACATGACACTTGGGAGTCATGACCCAAATATTGCCCAGCCCCTTTAGAGTGTCAGAAAAAGAATGGGCCGAACCACTTGTTAGACGGGGGAATCGTCTTCTGAAGACATTCTGTTGTCTCGCTCTCCGAGTAAGAGAGTTTCCTATTTATTTCGAAAATAATGATGACGATGATGATGTTGGTATTGACGATGGTGATGATGATGATGATGATGATGTTTAGGTGAACGAAGTGATGATGTAGACAAGTAACGTTATAATGGTGATGGTGA
>JAWQUT010000132.1:1248840-1269344 GCA_033807755.1 Ellobium chinense | reverse complement strand
CCTTCCACCTCCTCTCCGTGAATGCACCACCACTTAAACTAATAAATATGATTATTACTGTAAGAAATACATGATGGATGGATGGATGGATGGATGGATGGATGGATGGATGGATGGATGATGGCTGGCTGGCTGGCTGGCTGGATAGATGGATGGATGGATGGATGGAGAGAGGGAGGGAACTCTCCCCCACATGGTAGAACCGTTACTGAGTGTATGTGCCATTACTATGCATAGACTAAAATTAAACTTTGACCACTCACGTAATTATAACTCATGTTATTTTTGTATGACAAGAATCTCAAGAAAGACTATACCAAGGGATTAACGCATAGATACTCGATCTTATAGATAAATGTTATGATTCTATTATCATATCCCTTTCTTTCATCTCAGGCCGACAATCAATTCAATATTCAATTTTAATTCAATTCAATTCAGTTCAATTCAATTTTATTAGATCCTGTACAATCCTACATGGGATCAAGCAGTGCTGCAAATGCAAAGTATGTAATACATAATTTATGAAATTAAGTCAGATGGATACAGGAGGTCTACAATTATATACATGTATATAATACAGTAAGGTTAGAATGTAGGCACAGAGCTTGCAGAAAATTTCTTGAGGTCAGCTTAATAATAATATCTCTATATTTAATTATCTTAATAAAGGTATACATTTTTTTTTCCAATGCATGAACTTCTTTTCTCCTGTATACATAGATTTCTTAAATTCGACCATGTTTGGGTGATGACGATAATGGTCAAGCCAAATAACACAACTGATCACATCCTGATTTTAATTGCCACCTTCGTTTACACGCACAGACGACTTAAGGTTACAGAAGCCTAATCCGATTTCGCTCTTTGAGCCAATAAAGTGTTTCCCCTAATGCCACTTGCAGAATTCAATGAGCTTATTAAAAATTATGTTTAAAATATAGGTCTTTCATATCGTTTTCGAGCTACGAAACCGATACATGGAAAGGTGTAAACAAGCTAACCAGTTTCCTTAACGACAAGTGCTCAGCACAGAAGGCCACACCCAAACCGAAGTGAATGACCCAAACTTCAAGTTTAGTTTACAAAATCAGGAGAGAATGCAAAATAATTCGCAGATGTTCACAAATCTAGGGCCCAATTTTTACTGCCTTACTAACAAGAACATGTTATTTTCTTCCAGTTAGAGGTCTGTAATCTTAAATTGACTGTCTTACTGATTGACAGTGTGACCCATGATGACCTGATTAACACCCACCTCGTATGAACATAATAAAAATACGTCTACTAGCATGCATGCATGCATCAGCATCATCACCATCACCATCGTCATCATAATCGCCATCATCACTGTAAAATAACTACTACAACAATTTCGAAAGCAACCACATTCGATAACAGAAACATATATAAAAACTGCACTTGAACGGTACTTCCTCATCATGTAGGTACCATGCCGACTAGTGTTGGATTTCAAGGGCCTCCACTGCTGTCCACCTGAACATATCACTATTGCTTTGCGTCCCCATCCAAATTGCTACTCCATAGTTGTTGTTTTGTTTCATTTGTCTTCTCTGCTTCGTTTACCGTTGAGGTTTACAGTTGATACCAACTGCTCAAGTTGTTGTCTTCTCATTACATGTCCTGTGAATCTGAACCATGCAAGTATGAAGATGACAATTTTTTGTTGTTGTAAGTCACTACTGGCTACAAAAGGCTTTACACCCCTCATTACTTATCTAGTGATTCCATGCCAAAATACGCGTACATTCTCCACATATTGTTTAAATCCTCCAAATTCTGACACATAGAAAAATGCCCATAAACCAATTAGGTTCTGAGAGCTTAGGCACTGAATCGAGCTACCTAATATTGTAGACTTTTTCATACAGTAAACAGAGTAGCCTTACCTACTTTGCTAACAAGTAGCTAAACCTCGACTATTCTGAGTCTACAAATATATTTGCACCTATCTTAGCCTTTGAACTTTAAGTCCAACTCCTTTCTCCCGCACCCCATGGCCATTATATTGCATTTGTAGGCACTTTTGAAAATTTTATAAAAAATGCCATCTACCTTTCACATCTTCATACCTACACATGAGTTTTAAAGGGAAGAAATCGCATGAAATCTGCAAAAAAAAGTTACAAATTTACAGAATGTTCATTTCAGTCAACTCAGTAAGTCACACAATGGATAACGGAGAGATCATGGATAATGGATAGATATAAGGTGGAAAGTGGATGACCAATGCTTAGATTACGACGGGCTGGCAGGATGGATTGGTGGATGGATGGATTGGTCATTGGATGGATGGATGGATGGATGGATGGATGGATGGATGGATGGATGGATGGATGGATGGATGGATGGATGGATGGATGGACGTTCTTGACCATGTCTTCGGCAAGGGTTGTTGGGAGAGATATCAAAGTTGTGATTGCTTAAGTGAATACAAATATACCAACAGCAATGCACGTACGATGACGAAGCTTGTTAATATATGGGGGATGCACAAAGCCGCATCATAATCATCATCATCATCATCATCAGCAGCAGCAGCATCATCATCATCAGTGAATAATGAAGAAACCAACCAAACAGGGAAACCCATGAAAAGAGGAAAAAAAGGGGGGGGGATGTAAATTAAACATGCGTAAATTAAATCATCATTACCGTCATTCTTATCATCATCATCATCATTATCATCATAATCATCATAATCATCATCATCATCATCATTATTACTATCATCATCAACACCATCATCATCATTATTATCACCACCATCATCACATCATCATATCATCATTGTAAGATAGGCGAACATGTTAAAATACTACTTCAACCCGATATTATTTTTTTGAATGAAAACATAAAACATGAGCTAAACTATATAACAATCTAAATGTTTCAGCAAAAAGCCTTCCTCAGTAGAAAGAAATGTGTGAATGAAAACTTAGTAATGTAACCACATATAGAGAAGGTGAAAAGTTTAGTTAAAAAAACAAAATGCATAAACAGGTGAACCAGAATCAGGTTTAGGTTAAAATTAGAATACAGGTTTTACAAAACAGCGGGTAATGATACCAGTTAAGAGGGGATTATGAGCCAAACCCAGTGAAAGAAGATATAGACGAATGTTTTAAAAAATATGCATGCTTGCCAGAGGAAATAGAGAAAATGACTCATATCACATATTGAGGGTCAATGTTCGAAGACATAAAATTAGCATTTATGAAGCAATGAAAGAAATTGACAAAGTACCACCATCAGCGCCATCATCATCATCATCATCATCATCATCATCATCATCATCATCATAATCATCATCGTCATCATCATCATGATCATTGTAAAATAAGCGAACATTTTAAAACACTACTTAAATCTGACAACTGTCATGAACATTAAAAAACGCTAGAGGGTAAAGCATTCTTCATTCGAAATAAAATGAATCATCATCATCTTCATCATCATCATCATAATCGTCATTATTTAAAACTGAGAAAAATTAAAAGCTCAACCTTAATTCAAGGAATTTATTAAAAATCTAGTAAAGAATTAAGACCGAAAATTACATCTAAACGTTTCGGCTCTAAGGCCTTTATCAATAGAATCATAATCGTCATCATCATCATCATTATCATCACCATCATCATTGTAAATGAGCGAAAATTTTAATACAACAGCTGAACCTGATATAGATATATTTTTAATGAAAAAAATCGTATGAACTGAGATGAAAAAATAACAGTCTAAACGTTTCTGCAAAAGTTTCTCTAGTGAAAATTATATGAAAAAAAAAATATCGTCATCATAAGCATAGAAATTAAATATGCCTTGCCCAGATCTGACATAAAACTTTGGAAAAAGATATAATGGATTTATTTATAAAAATAGTCAACTTTTCATGTCTGGCCACTTTTTCAAGATAAAATATCTTCATCATCATCATCATCATTTGCAAAACATTTATCCACACTGGATATAAATAAGTAAAGATAGAAAACTATAACAATTTAAAAGATTTAAGACACAAATTATCGGACTGGCGTCATTCTTCAGATGCAGAAAATTAGTCAGTATCATCATCATCATCATCATCATCATCATCATCATCATCATCATCATCATCATCACTATCACCATTATCATCATCATCACTATGCTCTTCTGTTCAGATTGCTAGCCATAGATACGTCACAATCAAAAAGGAAAAAAAGTGCAATGTAATATATAGCTTATTTATTAATAGCCTTGCCCCCGTTTACCTCAAAGGCATGTATGTGATAGTATAGGTTTCCTTTACCTGGAGGCACGTATGTGGATCTATAGATAATAAAATGGGACCTTGTCAAGATGATCCTCAGCTAAAATGAAATACAGTGTGGATTGAAATCTGAATTCATTAAACAAACCTGATTTCAGAGTTTAAGGATGATTGGGCCAACCGTGCGCTTTCTGAAACAATACTTTTGGTAAAAAATGGGCGGAGCGTTTTGTTTTAGGGACGTCGCTAAAAAAAGGGTCAGGATTATATAAGATGTTGATTCTTGGCAAAGAATGCAAAGAACAACTGCATCTGTTAAGTAATAGGTCTTAACAGCTGGTAAGTGAGAAGATGTTCGTGTTCAGCATGTTTTTAAGTGGCCATGTGGTGTCATTTAGTCTTTTTTTTGTCGTTGTTGTTTATATCGAGTCATTGTCATTGCTGACCATTATCCACCACTGTCAGCTCACACTATCATCAAAACATATACCTTCATCATCACCACCACTACCACCACCACCAGCACCATCACCATCAAGATTAGGATATTATTCATCATAATCCTTGCAACATCATCATAGATATTGTCTTTGTTATTGTCACCTTGGTTGCCAGTATCCTCTGTTATCTTCAGCTTTATAACAGCTACTTGATGCTTCCATTACAGAAAGTGTGGTATTATACTTTTCATTTGTAAATGAATGTTCACAGACCACTTTGTGGTGTGAGCTTTTTCTGTTCTGTAACCCTTGTTCAACCTTGTTTAAACTAAGAACTGATCCCTGGTCGAAATAATATAGTATTTCTGATGGGTATCCCACTCCCGTCCAAATATATGATACTGGCGATTAATGTCTCCTCCTTCCTTGCGGTCCAAATATATGACAGAAGGACTCCCAGTCATAACAATTTAACACTCTCGAAACTCCAAAAGGTAGAACAATTATGATAAAAGATTGTGGGCAGATTTCTGATGCAGAGAGAACAGCAAAGTTACGTAAAGCATAGTAGTGCCGCTATAAATTTTTACAAAAATATTAAACCTATTTGTGTAGTACAAACTAACAGATATATTTTATTTCAAGAGAGAAAGTGCTTTATTATTTCTTATGAGTACTAGACGTACACCAAAACGTGTCTGAATAATGAGTTGTAAATACACCTTTAAACTTTTAAAGAGTATTATGCTATATTTAAAAAAAAAAAATTTATATCTAATATTCAGCTAGTATCCTTCGAATATGATCAAAATCACAGTTTTANTACCCCACCACGTGTTGCGCGTCACTATATTATGAGCACAAATGACGTTACACAAACTTGTTGTTCTTGGTGAGCCTAGAAAAATGGTTCGAGAGTATATGTTGGAAATTTTAGGTCGATGTGACGAAAGTTGACTGAGTTATTAGCAAACGGAACTTAATTATCAGCCTGCCCTCGTAGAAGTGAATAAAATATTAACCAACATCTGTCCTTTCCCAGAACACTTAGCAAGATGCTGGGTCCTCTTTTCGCCCTCGTCGCAGCTTCGGCGGTTGCCTTGGCATCTACTCAGTACGTCCCACCACCAGCGCCCCCCAGCCCACCCCATGGATCGACCTCTTACGGTGGCAAGCCTGTAAAGCCGTCATACCAACAACCCCCATACCAACAGCCCTCACACCCAAAGACCTCATACGAACAGCCCCCATATGCTAAGACCTCATACAAAGAGCCCACATACGCTAAGCCCTCATACGAACAGCCCTCATACGAACAGCCCCCATACGCTAAGACCTCATACGAACAGCCCCCATACAAATCGTCCTCATATCAGCAGCCATCTTACGGACCATATTATGGAGGTCCAGGACCACGGGATTTGACTGGGGATATCGCAGCAGTAAGGGCACGCATCAGTGGTGAGTATAAGGGTGGTGGGGACATAAAAAGCATCCTAAAATGACAACAACAGCAACAACAGCAACAATAACAACGACAATCAAATTACTTTTTCTTCGTATAAAACACCTCTGGCTTAGCGAATATCATATCGGAAAGAGTATCAAAATTAAAATAATGATAAAAATCGAAAGCTTATAATCTACTGGGAAAGCGGTTATTCAACAGATATTTATAATACTTCTAATGTTATTTTTTACTATCGTATCTATGGCTACAGTGCGTCGGAATTCTCATCTCAGAAAAAGTCAGCATTTCACAATTCATTATTTTTTCAGAGGATCTGACAAACCTAAATTATGAAGTTTAATGTTTGAAAAGAAGTTATAAAGCACAGTCTGACTGTTCCATCTGCATTGCCTAATATTTCTGAACTTCTTAAGATCTAAAACCCAACCATTCTAAATGTAAGAATCCTTGCAAAACAGTGCCGTATCATATAATTTCATAGTCATTCAATTAACCACCTCATCAGTAATTTAAGAGGTGACTTATTTTTACCTGTTGACTTTTCTGCTTGGAAGAAAGGTCTTTTACTGGATGACTTTTTATCCGGGTTTCGATGCAGGAGCGGTGATGATTTGATATATCATAGTGCTGATGGTGAGGTGATGATTTGATATATTATAGTGCTGATGGTGACGTGATGATTTGATATATCATAGTGCTGATGGTGAGGTGATGATTTGATATATCACAGTGCTGATGGTGAGGTGATGATTTGATATATCATAGTGCTGATGGTGAGGTGATGATTTGATATATCATAGTGCTGATGGTGAGGTGATGATTTGATATATCATAGTGCTGATGGTGAGGTGATGATTTGCTATATCATAGTGATGATGGTGAAGTGATGATTTGATATATCATAGTGCTGATGGTGACAATATTGAAGGTGGAACTCGTGCTAATTCTGGATACAAATGTAGTAGTTGTGCAACTGATGCCACTGTCAGCTTAGTTAAGAGTCAAGACAGCAAAGTTGTGCAGTACAGTGACATCTTTGTTTTTCTCCATTTCATATCCATTACAGTTACTTATTCGAAGTCACCAAAGTCAAGCCAACAAAGCTGTGCTATACAGTGACAATTTCATCTCCAATAAATAATATTGCTCATTTTTTGTAAAAGTCTTTTTTACTTATTTTGTAGAGATACTTAACGCCAAAGCAATTTAACGCGAAGTTACTTACCCTGCAAGCATAATTTTTTTTTTTTTTAATGTGAGTCGAAGAGACAGTAAAGTTGTTCTAAAGCTTAGAAGCCAGTGCATCTTTTTGAATCTGCAGTGATCTTTTTTTTATCGAGGCAGCAATTACAAAACAGTGTGAATCACAAATACAACTGCACATACTTTTTGTTTGCCTTGAGCAAGATGCAATGACATGTTCGAGAAGTTCACAGCATTCTTTCTTGTTTTTTAGCTGCAAGGATGTAGTTTATGTTTTCCTTGCCAAAACAAGTGTTTAGTGTTGCTAGAATAACACAGAACTAGATCTCGATCTACCATATTTTTTTTGGTAATTGTTTTTCTTCGGAATTAATTACGAAAAGTTATTAGGATATTTCCATTACAATTACTTAATTTTATTGGAAATACAATCAACAACCACAACAATCACAACAAACACAACACCAACAACAGCAACATCATTATGATCATCATTATCATCATTAACAAGAACAAGAACAACAACAACAACAACATCATCATCATCATCATCATCAACAACAACAACAACAAAACAGTCAATTAGGCAAATATAACAGTAATATCAGCATTATAATTGATGATAGTACTTGCAAAAAATGTACTTGCCCTTGTAATAAGGATAGATATCAATGTATTCAAAAGATATCGCCTTCAACTGAAATTAGCCAATTTTGTAGTGGTTATGTAACGCAAAATTCTGCTCACTAATTTCTGCCATTTTGCTTGCTAGAAATCGGACCTTACTCTTTTATTCTTAGACCACAAAATTGCTGAACTCTGCGTTGTCCGCTGATGGCGGATCCTACAAAGACATCATTTTATTTCTGCAGCTCTGACCACGACTGACAAAATGACCACCGCCCGCCTCGATGGGCTGTATTCGAAAATAGGCAAAGTCAAGGATACCCGCGCAGACTTTTTTAACAACATGTTGCCGGCTGAGCAAGCACGAATCAAGGCAGAGGATGATAGAATTGCAAAGGCCACCGCCCGGGTAGGTACAGTAGCTCGGAGTCAGCTCCAAGCATGGGTAAAATCACAGCCCTGTATGCCAGCAGCCCTATGAGCCCTATGTTTCCACGACTCTATGTCTCTGAATAATATGTGTCCCAACAGATGCATGTTTCATCATAATGCATGACACTGAACAATAAAGGATATTCTATACAGTGGCTTAAAAGGCCCTGTTGCTCTGTTTTACAATCCTTAATCGATCATGATTTATAAGTCGGTGCGTCAGTCAGTCGACTGGGCATCCTTAGTTAAAATCATTATCATACCTTCAACCTGATCCAGGTCATTAATTAAGCTTAGATTTATTTCTAGATTATCGCTGTTATGATAATTTGGCTCAGCCATTTAAACGGTGATTATTCCTGCAGCATGGGGAAAGATTTTCATTGGGAAATATTGATCTGTGGAAAGATAAGACCGTGGGAACAAAGAATTATGTGAATATAACGATGTGGAAGCACAAGGTTGTGGGAATATAAGGCTGTGGGAATATAGAGCTATGGGAATATAAGGCTAAAGGAATAGAAGGCTGTGGGAACATAGGGCTTTGGGAATAGAATAGACTTGTGGAACAGGCCAATGGTATCCTGTGAAGCTGCTGTATCAGAAGCCGCTAATATTGGTCATGGCGTTACTCTCAAACAGCGTTTGATTAGTCATTTGGATTATCTTTAAGATAGAATAAACAGCCAGAGAATGCTAAACTGTGTCACAAAGTCTGATTTTGCCGCACTGTATAATAAGTCCTCGTATTTTCAGGAGACTCCCTGTTAAATTATAATTTATTGGCGTGTGTTGTATGCACGAATATTAGTACTTAATGTTTTTCATGCTCTGGTAAGCTTTAGGATACTGAAATACTATTGAGAAGGAGAGAAATAGCGAGGAAAAGGAAGAGAAAATTGGAGAAGAGACACACAGCGAGAGAGAGAGAGAGAGAGAGAGAGAGAGAGAGAGAGAGAGAGAGAGAGAGAGAGAGAGAGAGAGAGAGAGAGAATGGAGGATGAAAATAGACATTCTAAATCTTCAGCATTTAAAATTTGGTTAAAACAGTGACCACAGCATCGTTGGTGGTACTAGTACAAAATGCTGACATATTAGAATCAATATCAGGATCCCAAGCAGGTATCGCCCACCACCACACCAGCCCACTGAAGTAATCTACAATTACTGAGGGTTTTCCAGATCTGATAATTTTTCTTGTTGTTTTTCCTCATTAGCTGAGAGATCACGCTGCACTCGCTGACGAAGTTGCCGCTCTCACGGCGAAGGTGAACAATTTCGTGGCTGCCCTGAGAAGAGCTCGTGAGGTGTACAACAGCCTCAACGCTGATATCAATGACTTGCTTGTCGCTGAGAGAGATCAGCAATATGACATCTCCAACGTCACGGCTTTGGTAAAAAAAAACAAAAAAACACTTGTCTTTGGTTTACATATTTGTGTCCAGTACGTTGCTGCTTTCACTGTGGTAACAGCATAGGATCGGATTAAGCCGTAGAGCAGGACAGAGAAAGCTATCGGTTTGATCCTCCAGCTCCCTTTGAAACGCCATTTACATACAATAACCACTCCCGTAAATGCCCAAACCCAGGCTTTAAAGTAGCAAAAAACAATCTCATTTTCGTAAAATTTGCAATTGCAAAGGGATTTTATGGAAGTGGGCTCTGGTCTGGAATACTGCGTAGGCCCTAATGTATAATTCGAGTTCAGTCTGTTAAGATAGAACTTACTGCAGATACAGTAAGAAAAAAATAGAGATGTATCATTTTTGTCACTACAGTGCTGGTGCTAAAGGGCAAAAGTGGCTCATGACATGCGTTGAAGGACGGAGATCCTTTTGTCGTGCTCATTCCACATTTGCCTAAGTCATATTTTAAGGTTTTGAGAAAATTCAGAGCTCTCAACTTGTTGCTCAAAGCAAAACAACGGGACGATGTGATATACGAGCTTGTAAAATTGGGTTGTGATAAGGAGTCAAAACTATATTCGTTTCAATAGGAAAAAGAAGATGAATAGAAGATCATAGAAACGATTCACATCATCGAAAATGATTCAGGCAAATGTGGAATGAGCATGACTTTAAGATGGTTTTCTTTATTTTGTTCTGCGCAGTGCAAAGTTTGTTATCAATTTGTGAGTTTCAGGAAAACTATAGTAACATTGTGTATGAATACCAAAGTAAGAGAAAGGCATCTTGATTTTGCACGATAATGTGAGATATATGTCTTTTTTATGCTGGGTGTGGAATATCTACATAGTAATGTCAATATTAAAACTAAATCTAAGTTATTAAAATAAACTGTAATGCTGTCATTGGAAGACATCTTGCACAACGAATTGTTCAGCTAAGCATCCAACCAGTACAAGGCAAAATTCCAATATGACACATTAATGGAACAGTCCGGAGTCTAAGGTCTTTTGGAGGGCCAATGAAAGAACATCACAGAACCTCTATATTTTATCAACACGTGCAATGAACGGAGACGTTATCTAAAATACGTTAGAGTTAGTTGGTAGGTCTGCAGATTTAAAGAAGTAGGTAAGGAGGGGTAGGATAATGAGTTTCTTGTCCCGTCCCTTCGGCGTTTCGGGTAACCCAAACTTGTGTTAACGTGTTGAGGAACCGTGACCACATGCATAATCCTTATAATGTAAGTTAACACACTGTTGTAACCACGGGAAACTCGTAAAACATTAACCCTGTTCACTGTGATTAACGCAGTACATTACTTAACGTATGGATTATGCATACGGCCCCTGGTCGGTATCCATAATCCTTACGTTAGTTAACGCACCGCGGTAACCACGGGAAACTCTCAAAACATTAAGAGTGTTCACTGCAGTCAACGCAGTACGTTAGTTGACATATGGATTATGCATACAGCCACTGGTGTCCCCAGGGAAGCGTTGCGTAGCTTCTCGTTTTGTTTTATTGTTGTTGTTTTTTTCTCAATTCTGCATTTTCTTAGATTCCACTTTTGTGGGACGTGGTTCAAGCCCAAAGGTCCATTCCAATGGACGTAGCAACCCTAATAATAATAATAATAGCATTTCTCTTATTGCATTCAGGCACGGGATCAGGAAATTTGCATCACCATCACCGACGACGAGGATGTCAGCCCCAACGAAGATTTTGCCAGTGCTCTGTACGCGCCCTTGAACGACGTCGTCGACATTATCAATGCCGAAAGATGTAAGTCTTCTATCTGTCTTTCTTTATCTAGTTTTCACGTTTGTTTTTTTTTTTTGCTCCTATTTAAGCATACTCCTGTCCTCTAAGTAACGGATGCTTTGAGACATCTTGAAAATCCTTCTCTCACGCTAAATTCAAGGTGTTAAAAGATTAAAAAACAAAACGACATTTTGTGGTTGAATGGTTGCTGCGTTAGCCTTAAAATCTAAGGGTCATGGGTTCGATATCCGACTATGGTGGTATCGTAAGTGCCTTGGGAATGCATTTGATCCACATTTTCCTCAGTCCACCCATCTATAAAACGGGTACTTGGCTATGGGCAGCTAAAAATATTGTCAGAGTGCTAATGGTCAGCTCCTCAAAATGGCAGCAGCACTGTGTACTCCCCAGGGAGTTGAGAAAGTCATAGAGTGATCTGGCCTGCCGGGGTAATAATAGCATAAAGTCACGTGAGCAAGTATCAGCTTGGATATACGACTTATACACTGCATCATGATTATTATTATCATTAAATAACTAGCGTTTTGACTAAGAAAAAACAATTTCGGTAGAAATTTGATCGTCATAGAAGTAACTAACACTTGCCGGAAATTGTGGCACAATATGAAAATGGCAACGGGTTAACGCGTTCTCAACTTTTAGAAAATTGTATTAATAGAAAGAGCAGTGCGTCAAATTGATCTTAAGGAATGGCAGAAGATAAATTAACTTGCTGTTATGTCAGTGAACATAGCTAACATTTTTTACCGAGTACAGTAATGCCGCACAATATGCCTGTTTTTAATCAGTTTTTGACAGGTGTATTTGGCATTGTGCTGTGCAGGCATTATACAGACAATTGAAGAGCGGTTTTCCTAAACTCAGTACATGCACTTTCGTTGAAAATGAGTTGGTGGTGTATTCAAGATGCATTTTTGTGTTAATTCATTCAAAACCTAAATGAGCTCAAAATCTGTACTCCGTCACATTTTACTTCATTTAACAGCAAATAGAAATATATGTGTGAAAAGCAATGACCTTTATGTTATTTACCTTAATTTAAAAATATTCGGAGACCCCATACTGAAATTTGGGAAAATGTTAATGAACTATGAATGACATGGTAATTGTATTCAGCGTGTGCTGTGTATTTGAACCGCTGCACTGCGACCCTTCTGAAAACTATTTGATACTGTATAACGCTTTGAGGCCTTGATGTGATAAGTGATAAGGCTCTAATGAAATCATTATTATTATTATTATTATTGTTACTACAACACCACCACCAACAACAACTGCTACTACTACTAATACAGCAGTTACTATACTACTACTACTAATAATACTGCTACTATTATAATCATTAATTTTATCATTATTATTATTATTATTATTATTATTATTATCATCTGATGAACTCTGTTGGTGAATGAAGAAAAATATTTACCGATGTACGCAGTCTAAAGAACTGCTCCGATTTACCTGTATTTATTAGTTTTTTGTTTTTTTTTTAAACAAGTACTCATGTTGCCACATTTGCATAATGGGATTTTTTTCTTGTGATGTGAGTTGTTTATAGTTCAAGTTCAAGTTCAAGTTCAGAGGTTTCATTAGGCCATAGACCAACATCACACAATGCAATATTATAAAAAATACAATACACTAAGATCTTCCATTATCTTGTGTTTCCTAATTATTAAACATTTATAGAGTTTTGACCCAATTTTACGCTAAACCACAAAGTGCTTTAACCCTCTAGTGCCCAGCCCTATTTACAATGGCACAAAAAGTGCGAGCTCCAGTTTTTGGATCACTTCTGTGTCCACTATGCTGGAAGAAGCATCAAAATGATAATAATAATAATAATAATGCGGTTTATAAGCCTCATATCCAGGCTAATGCCCGCTCATCCGACTTTACACTATTATGGTGGGGTGATGATTTTGGTTTGCTTTTTCTTTGTTCCACGAAATGTATCAGATCTGATACGCTGGGCACTAGGGTTAAGTGACAGGTTAAACGTGCTAAACCCTTTCAAAACCTCAAGAACTGACTTTCGCAAATGTAGAATGAGCGTGGTGATATGTATTTAACACTGCACAATACCGCACATTATCTTTCCACGAACTTCGTTCGATTCTCCACAATACTGATTATCCCTACCGTTCTTTCCGCAGGCGAGACGTTCACCATTACTCTGGACTCTCTCGATTCTGTAACCCTCAAGTTTGAGAGACCATTTACAAGGACACCCGAAATCAACCTTGCCATTCCCGGCTACTTCATTGCAGAAGATGGCGATTCTAGTTCAGGGTCAGGATACGGGGATTCGTATCAGTCATACGATCAGTCTTCATACGGGGCCTCATCTCAGGCCTTGCTGGCTACTGGAATCCTGTCTGTAAGACCTCATTCATTCATTCATTCATTCATTCATTCATTCATTCATTCATTCATTCATTCATGTTGCCTCCAGTCTGTTTGTCGAGCATGCATGCAATGTGTCTCCAATGACTGTGTTACACGGGTCATTATCTCAGCAGTTGTTTCATTCATTCATTCATTCATTCATTCATTCATTCATTCATTCATTCATTCATTCATGCTGTTTGTCGAGCGTGCATGAAATGTGTCGTAAATGATTCCTATCTTTGCTTAAGCTAAACCTTGGAGCTAATAATAACACAGCGGGTCCTTTCTGCCATATTATCTTACTACCCCAACCCCTCTCGATAGAATGCCATTTCATCTAGAAGGAAGGAAGAGAGAGAAAGAGAGATTAAAAGGAATGAACAAAAATCCGCGGAAGCACTTTTGCCATGAAAAATCTGGGAGACGAAATTCTCTTCTTTGGTTTGTCTTTCATATAGCACTATTGCATTATGTTCTCTTTCACTTGCAGTCGTGAGCGCTATTACCCCCTCTCTCTCTCTGTCTTGCCCTATTAAAAATGGCTCTTTAGTGAGCATATGAAAAGTCACGTTAAAACGGATTCCAGTGTTATCGTTGCATTTTATCCATGACCCTTCAGCCTGGAATCTCGTCCTAATGGCCATCTCTTTATTATTATTTTTTTTTTTTTACAGTACTCAGCCACTACAGATGATGTCACCATCAGTAGGACAGAAGAGCGACTTAACATTTCAGCAGGCAAAGTTTACGTTGTCGTCACTGCCTATGTCATCGATAACTCTAGAGTAGAATACAAACCAGCCCCTCATAAAACTACAACGAGAAGACCAAGGGTTACAACATCAAGCTATGCGGGAAGGGCGTATGGGCGAAACACAGCCGCGCGCGATTATAATGGCGGGAAGTAGAACACGCACTAACTAGCTCTGTATGTTTATTGGAAGTTATCTATCCGTATGGTACATGACTTTTTTTTTTTCTTCTTAGAGACATTTACCCGAATACGTTAATGCTGTCAGTGAAAAACCACTGCGTGGACAATTTAAAACTCTCTCTCTCTCTAACGTTTACGGTTATCGCTCTATAGTGATATACCACTGCATGGAAATGTAAAACTCACTGTCTCTATCGGTCACGGTTATCGCTCTTTAGTTCACGGTTACCTTTGTTCAAATCTAGTAATATTGCTTGTGGTTTCATAATAAATATTGTTTATCAAAATTGGGGAGGGTCATTTTCGGAGGAAAACGAACTTCAGCAAAGTGCTAGATGAACGTATGTAGAAAATAATCCCTGCTAGGTTGCGACTCTCATGGGTGACATAGGACTTTTCAAAGAACCTAGTCTGTTGTGTGCTATTAACCTGTATGAAGGACAAGAACATCAGTAATTGGGTTTTTTAAAAATTCTTTCTGTAGTGGTCGCTGGGGCGATGAAGCTAGTGAAAATGGGAATCTTAAGGTTGAAAAGTTTACTCTGTAAAATTCAAAAGTGAAAAGTTTAAATTCTTGTGTCCATCTATGTTTCGCTTTTACTTCTAAAAACAAACCTTGTCAACACTGGGAAAACACTGAGAAAGATACATATTCTTAAGTCAGGTCAAGATCTTACATTTACCTACTTTTCAATGAAACGCGATGAAAGCCAGAAATGCGGGTTACCAGTAAAGTCCAGATGAAAAAGGTCAAGATCTGATTTTCGTGTAAGCGAGTACGACCAGAGTATTGCAGGCTCTGTAGGTGTTTCTTGTGAAATAATATGACACAAAAGTTCATCTCATGCACTGATTGAAATTAGCAAATAAACACAAATCTGTTGAGCAAAGCATCAATGTATGGCCGTCTTTTTTCTTTGTTGACCGTCTTTTCTGTTGTTGGCTGTCTTTTCTGTTGTTGGCCGTATTTTCTATTGTTGGCAGTCTCTTTTGTTATTTGCCGTCTTTTCTGTTGTTGGTCGACTTTTCTGTTGTTGACCGTATTTTCTATTGTTGGCAGTCTCTTTAGTCGTTTGCCGTCTTTTCTGTTCTTGGCTTTCTTTTCTGTTGTTGGTCTTCCTTTCTGCTGTTGGCCATATTTTCAGTTGTTGGCAGTCATTTTTGTTGTTTGCCGTCTTTTATGTTGTTGGCCATCTTTTCTGTCGTTGAGCATCTTGTCTGTTGTTGGATAAACTGTCTGTTGAAGTGTGATGAAACTCTGTTAACACAAACATTGCAAACACCCATTTAAAAGTTTCCAGTTGCTTTGTTCCATATAGCACTCTGTATAGCAAAAAATTGCTGACAAAATATCCTAAAAATTTTGGTCCAAAGGGTGGGTGCTTCATCAGAGTGCCACAGTACCTATGGAGCAGAGTGACCGAACGGTTAAGACATTGAACTCAAAAATCTAAAGGTCGTGGGTTCGATTCCTGACCACACTCATGTTTTGAGTTCCTTGGGAAAGCAGTTCATTTACATTTTCATCGGTCGAAATGGCTACCTGGCTGTAGGCAGAAGAAGATGTCTCAAAATACTAGTGATTAGCGCCTGCAAATGACAGTGGCACTGTATGCTCCGCAGAGAGCTGAGAAAGAGGGATCAAGCCTGCTCGGGTAATAATAATGTTAAGACGCGTGAGCAGGGAGTAGCCTGGATACAAGATCTAGAAACCACAGTATTATTGTTATTGTTATTATTATTACCTTCCATAAAAGACATGCTGATGATATAATTACCTAATCATGCTTGTCTTAGGGTAGTGCTGTAAGAGCTTGCTGACGGTTGTGGAGGTGATAAAGTTATGGAGAAAGAAAATGAGGTGACAATAACGGCAGAGAGAAAGTGATGAATGGTGATGCGACAATGTTGATATGGTACTGATGGTGAAGAGGGAAAGGTGATGTGATGGTGAAGAGACAATGCTGATGTGTTGGTAATGCTACTATTAGACCTTGACAATGGTGGTATCACGATAATGAAATGGTAGTGGTCATGTTACAACTACGTGATATGACAGTGGTGGTGTGACATGGGTGATGTGACAGTGGTGGTGAGACAATGAAAATAATGGTGGTGTGATTGAGGTTGTGACAATCGTGGCGTGACATTAATGATGTGATAATGGTGGCGGCGTGACATTGGTGACGTGACAAAGATGGTGTGACAGTGGTGATGAGAATGAAATACTGGGGGCATGACTGAGGTTGTGACAGTCGTTGTGTTACACTAGTGTTGTGATAATGGCGGCGTGACACTGGTGAAGTGACAAAGGTGGCGTGACATTGGTGATGTGACATTAGTGGCGTGACATGGGTTATTTGACAATGATGGCGTGACATTAATGATGTGACAGTGGTGGCGTGACACTCATAGTACATTAAGTAATGGTGGTCGTCAGGGTAGAAAGTTAATAAATTGAGGTAAAATGGTGGCAGTAATAGGGATATTGTAGTTGATGAAATATGTGAGGTTGGTGGAAATGCTTCATCGTACAGGCCGACAGCAGCAGAGATCTTTGATTAGAGTTGTGTCTGTGAAATGTCGAATTAACATGCAATGTTAGTGCTGGCTAATAACATTCCTCAATATCGCTGCTTTTCATATTTAGGAATTCCGATTCAGTATTAATATCATCAAAACTCATTCCCACCACCTTTCGATCTTCAATACTAAACAATCTACCTGTCCGCTCCCTAGAGCAAAAATATTAAAGTATCAAAAGGATCGGAGTAATCGAGTGCAAACCTATTACTATGTATCAAACCTGAAATAGCATTGATGCTAACGATACTTTCAGCTCAAACTCTGAGTATCGTCATATTTAAAAATTCAGGTCTCGATCTAACTCTAAATGACTTAAATATTGGCAGTGGCGTGGAAGAAATGGTCAGAATAATTATCGCCATAGATGTGCCTTCATTGGTGATTAAAACGATGATAATAAGAACGATGACACTGATGATGCCTGCACCGTAAATAAAATTATAGGGGAGAAATTGAATTATCGAAGACTCGTCTAATTCATTGCTTCCTGACACTCTTGAGCTGCAATGTAATCCTACTGTAAGCAATGTAAATTCGTATAGAGCCCTGCTTAAGCTAAGATGAGATGATGTATTTTATTCAAGAGTGGAGAGGCAAGATTGAGACGTCAGCAGTTATTACTTTTATAAATCTGTTGAAGACATATTTGCCCTCGAGGCTTGTTTGTCCCTGCTCAATAAAAAAAGGACGGATTAAGCTGGGCCGTTTTCCAAACTTGAATCATTATCTCCCATGAGAGACCGGGAGATGGCAGGAGCAGGCTTTGGCAAAGAGGAAGTACGACAAATGTCAAAATGACATAAATATGTGATGAATTTCATGTCCTGTTTCAATGTGAAAAGTAAGATGCACAAAGGAGAAGATAGAATGAGAAGTATGTGAAAACAAACAGTATTCACACACACACACACACACACACACACACACACACACACACACACACACACACACGCAAATGCACACTATACTTAATTTAAGATATCCCCGAACAATGCAAAACATAGTGAAATTTGTCAAAAACCATCATCTCTTAATAAAGCACCCTCAAAAAATAAAAATGTCGAAATAGACAAATACATGAATTCCAAAGTGACCTAGACAAACCGTTAATATCATCATTAACTTTGTAATTACGTCTTCAACCTACGTAGGTTTATATTTGTCTCCTGTTAGAATGTTAATGTGCCTGATTGTCCGTTCATTTTGTTTTTGTTTGCTCATTTGTCTGGTTGTTTGTCAGTTTGTCTTCTTATGTACTATTAAATGGTAGCTATAATGATATGTCCATATTGTGTAACATTGTTACTGTGGAAGTCTACTATAAAAGGATGATGAAAAAGGTAAGACATACGCAAAGGTAACATTCGTATAAGATATAAATGAAATAAAAAAAGGATCTTGTCAAAGGTAACATTCGTATAAGAGATAAATGAAAAAAAAAAGGATCTTTAAGACAGTGTCGGCCTTGCTGCTCCCCGGACAAGAGCTGGTGATTTGAATGATGCTTACGAATATTCAAGCTTCAAGCTCATACTAAATGAAGAACGCATGACATATGCAAAACAGCATCCTAAATTTGCGTGGATGGCATTCTAAGATCTCGTGGATAGCAGGCACAATGGGACATTTTCCTGAAATATAAAGAACGATAACTCTCGATCATCACTGTGGGCGAAAAGGCTCTCTGGCCTTTTTTTTTTTTTTGGCTATTTGGTTTTGTAAATCTGAGATCCAATGAGGTATGTTTATGTTCTTCTTGATCCCTTTAAACAGTAAATAGAGTAGAGGAAATTTGAGGGGTATCAGATTCTGAACGTGGGTCAAAGTAAGAATGGACCTGACAAAGAGCAAATACATAGGATTCGATGGTATTCTTGTTAACTTGGCACGAAGGCCAAGGTCGAGCAACGGCATGTTCGGCTGGTAATCGGTGATTATTTGATTATATGGACCCTTCAATCCTGCTGTAGAGGCGTGGGCTTGCACACGATTATTCTCTGAGGGATCATGAACAGTTTTCTAGAGCTTTCAAAGTGATGTTCATTTAACCAGAACATCAGGAGCGTCTTGAATTCAACAAAGATAAAGAACAAAATATCCCATACTCAATTACCTTCCCCAGCCGGGGGTCGTATTTATTGCTCTTCAAGCTTGCTAATTCAGGAGTCCTGAACTGCTCTTTTCCGCCAGATGTGGGGTGCTGATTTTCGCAAGGCAGGGCTAATTACCGCAAGGACCCTTGATGTTGAATTTTTTTGCATGAAATTATGAAATAGACATGTTACAAATATTTTGAAAGTACAACAGGTATAGATTAGAATGAAAAACGCGAAGAGTACCTGAACTTCTGGAACGCCACATAGCGGATTCAAGGGAGTTAATTTCAGGAGAATGATCCATTACCCTTAATTCAATGGAGTCAGGAGAGCCAAGAGGACAGGCATTTCAAATACAGTACTGTAGTTGCAGTCATCGTACAGTCAAAGCTGCATGTGATATCATGACTTGGATGACTTGACGAGGATAAAGAGCATTCTTTTCGTTGTCATGGCATCCTGATAGAGGCAGATTGTGAAGTTAAGGAAACAGTTGAGATCTGCTGCTGTGATTGTCTTGTAAGTGATATCTATATGGTGTAAATTCAAACCTGTATCTGTATTGTTTATCCAGTAACAGCATGATTTATGAAGAGTAGACATGGATCGTGGTTTTAGATATTCTGTTTTCTACACATTAATGAAAAAAATTTGTTGTACTACTGTTGTGCCACTGTTCCTCTTGCAGAGGCCTGTATTTTTCCAAATTTTGTAAGCTTGCCCTTTAGGCCTGAGCCGTCATCATTTCTTGGTAGTGCCTGTTTTCTTTTAAAGCGACTGATGCCCATTAATTGCAGAGCTCTGTAGAACATTTAGGCAACGACCCAACAAGATGAATTACGAAAAGCAGAGGTATTCAC
>JAWQUT010000132.1:1235872-1248745 GCA_033807755.1 Ellobium chinense | reverse complement strand
AGGAGGGTTAATCCTGACTTCATTTTTGTCGAACATATTGATGGAGAGGATGCAGCCATGCAAAGGTACAGGAGACAAATTTCCTTCAGAGCTACATCCACAAAATCGAAGGTATTCATGAGACCCCGTGAATTTCTCAGAATATGCTCCGAATTTGGTAACCGAAACGAAACAGAAAGAGTCTAGATCTAACCAGAAATGATGGAGCAGACAGTGAGATGAAATCCTATTGGCAGTTTAATACATCTTTTTCTTTGTGATGAGGATGCCATACAAAATTAAATTTCTCACATTCTCTTGTGACCCAAAGACCAGATCTTTTTTGCACAAAAGAATGATCCGTTTTCATCTCGCATTGTCACAGCTCCAAAGTGCTAACAAATCCATGGTATTTGACCATGTTTTCTTGCTGTTCCTCTGCTGCTTGTCCTCTCTGAGCTATACTCATAAGATTTCAGACACAATCTTCGAGGTATGATTCCTCAGTTTCTTTCCACGCCTGCTTTGGAAATAAAGGCACACAAGATTTTGTTTCACACACGGTATTATTAAGCACTCTCCTCAATTTCAAGCAAATTGCGGCAAATTTCATGAGCAATATCTCGAAACACTCCTGTCTAGAGCTTGATTTATTAGGGGCATAGATTGGGGGNGGGGGGGGGTGGGTGAGGTTAAAGAAGAAAAAAGCAAACTTGGGATGGAACATAGACATTATCATTGCCTATGAACTCTCTTACGCATGCTTTCTCTTTTAGAACACTGGCCCTACCCTCAATTGAAGTCCTAGACGGAAGTTTTCACTAACATTGCAATTGGAGGAAGCCAAATAGTCAGATACTGAAGAGGCTAGTATCAGACAACCGAAGGATGCACTAAGTTCAGATTTAAACCTATGCAAAAACATAGATTTAGTCTTGTGATGAGCTTAGGTTTAGACTTATGCCAAACTTCAGGTTAGCATCATGGAAATCTCCAAAGGGCCTATGCTGTTGCCCACGGTAAAACTATCTGGAGGACAAAGACGCTATATAGTGCAGATTTTGGTTGAGTAAGCATATTTCTGATCAAAAGTAACAAGAAGAAGCTTATTGTAGTGTGTATCTAGGAGAGAATGAAAGAGTACTTTTTTTGTGTGTGTGGGAAGTTTTGGGTATATGAAACCTGTGGTTTGGAAATAAATTCGTTTTTCTTCCCTGTAAAACCTCAAAACAATAAAAGGCAGGTGGAACGCCCTTTACACGCGATAAAACCTCTATAGAACTGGAAGGCTCTCTGATGCCTGAACTATGGGCTTGACGGATTAGGAGATTTGGGGCCTAAAATATTTTAACGAACTTACAATAAATGGAATTTAGGTCGGATATTTTGTGGATGATTGGGGTGGGGAAGGGGGTGTTAAGAGGGGCTTGAACAATATATTTCAGCAAAAAATCGATTTTAATTTTAAGTGACTGTTTGAGACTTTGTAGTGAAAATATTCCAGGGATCTAATAATGGCAAGCGTGAACTTTTAAGTCAAAACCATCATCATAGCCATCTAGTTAGTGTTGCTGCTGCCTTCTACAAATTCACTGTGTCATAACCACTATGATAATCATCATCATCATCATCATCATCATCATTGTAATCCTAATCAGCATCATCATCATCATTGTCATCATTCTCATTGCTTTAGAGAGATTAATCTAGCAATGGATTTACATGACTTAGTAAAGAGAAGTATAAGAATTTAATATTATGTCGAAATTTTGGACTTCAATTCTTCATCAAATAATATTATATATCTGACAAACAACAGACCGACGAATAAATGAGCAGAAATTATGCGAATAGAAACAAATGAAGCAAAAGTCATCCTTAAAGACATAAAAAAAAGATAAAAATTGAGCAAACATAAATGTCTAACCAACAACGAGATAAAGGTAAACATACATACATTCTTTTTCATAGAACAAACAAGAGATGAAAAGTCACTCTCCTTCTTTTAGTAATCATTTTATGTCACTCTCTTATTTTCACCATCTCTCATTACCACAAACCCCACCATCACTAGCATCACCATAAGGGGCATTAAAGTTTCAAAATAAATAGATAAACTATGCAGTTAATAATAATAATACTATTAATAATGCGGTTTAAATGTCTCTTGTCCAGAATGTTGCCCGCTCATACAACTTCACACTAGTGAAGCAGACCAGATCCTGTAAGACTTTCTAAACTCCCTTGGGAGTATACAGTGCCGCTCCTATTCTGACGCGCAGATCACTAGCATTCTGGCAATAACTTTTAACTTTCACTGCTTATAGCCAGGTATCCATTTTATAGACGGATGGACTTCGAAAAATGTGAATGAAATGCTTTCCAAGGCACCTATAACACGACCGTAGTTGGGAATCGAACCCAGGGCCTATAGATATTGAATCCAACGTCGCAATTATTCGACCACACTGCTCCATATTTGACACTTTAATAAACATTCCACATTTTCGGACGGCAGTCCTTCCTCGGGGAATAAAAAGAAATAATGAACACAGCAGGGGACATCATGATCATCCTTTTTATAATTTGCTTACCATAGACAGCTGACAATTTAAAGTGAGTTCTGCATATACGACACAGACCATATAACAAATGAAGAAATCCGCAGGAAAATCCAGCAGGCCATATAGGATCCCATAACCACTTTCTCAAAGTCGTCGAAAATACGGAAACTGAGGTGATATGGACATGCTTTCCGCTCAGCAGACCTTGCAAACACAATCTTACAAGGAACAGTAAGAAGAAACCACAAGCGAGGAGAACAACGAACGAAGAGGGAGGACAACATCAGTGAATGGACAGGAATGAGTCTGGCAGAATCCCAGAGAGAGGTGGGCAGAGACAGATGGAGGAGAGTAGTGGCTGCTTCTTTACTGGTGCCCCAACGACATCATCAGAGGTCAAGGGATAGGTGAAAGTGAAAGTGAAGGTGAAGACTGCTTCATTTTACTCAACCACAGCCAGGTAACAGACAGATATTTCGAGGAATGACCTTCTCATAACCTGAAAGATCGGGAAGGTTCAATTCGTGCGCGGAATAGAAATCCTGGACTCGAAAAATGTTTCCTAGGATGTTGCCTCAGGCCGAGATCTAGACAAGGGGTCGTCTTGAAGCCGAGTTACTGGCTGATAACGATCAGTATGCCACTACGTAACTCCTCTGATCTCGTAAATATGACACAACCGGATTTAATCGAGCCCTCTTCCGCCTTTTTTTTTTTAACCTTTCCGGTATTAATTCTGGGTTTGATAAAGTATTGTTAAACAAGTGATTACTTGAAGTTTCTCGCCGGAAACAGAAGGAGTCATACCACTTTTTGAGCTGCTGAGGTTGGATTTTGGGCGATACTGGGCTATCGATACCGCGTGGCGTTGCTTAACTATGTCAGTATCATTGATATGCGTTAAGAAGGGATTAAATTGTCCCCTGAATTCACTGTTTAGCTCCTTTTCGTCCTATCATCTGCTTTATCTCTTTGTCTTGCTCGTTCGCTGTGTCGCTATGTCGCTATGACACTTGTTTTCAAATTCAGCCCCCCCCCAAAAAAAACCAAAATGAAGACCGATCAAATGTCAGTTTAGAAATTAAATGACTTGACACAGCGACCTGTATGTCACTTACCATTATCACTATGAAACAATTTGATTAAACTCTCCATGACTAGGCTAGGAACACTCTATGCATTTCACTCCATGATTTAGTAACGGTGCGAGGGAAAAAAAATAATATCGACGTTATCATTGATGTCTACAAAATATTCTTAGTTCTAATAGTCTAACAAAGCAACAACGACAACAACAACAACAACAACAACATGACAACTTTGTGGAGATGTACCACTAATGGCTGCACTACGTTGAATTTGTTAATCTCTGACAACCTGTGCCGGAGATTTTCTGACATTTTTTTTCTTTTTTTGATTATTTTCGCCTGTTATCTGTAGAACCATTTCGACAATTTTCCACTGCAGTCGAAAGTATAATTATATCACAGTGTACTCGACACCACACGCTGATGGCATTATTTAAAGCCCTAAAATAGGCACAGCGGGCGTATGTAGACTGCGTCAATCAACATGTGATTGCCAATAATGTAGAGTTTTGACACGTTGTTATATCTCAAGCTAAACCACATCTGCCTCATTGTTTTGCTTTGAGCAACAGGTTGAGAGCGGTTTTATTATTCAAAACCTGAAGAAAAAAAAAGACGAAGGCAAATTTCACTGTGGAATAAGCGTGCGGTTAATATGAGCTTAAATTTCAGAGCTGATCCCCAACGAATAAAAAGCTCACGAACCCAACGCCCCGCGAACTCGAAATTTGTCACGAATTTCAATTTCTCAGCTCAGAAATTAAATTCCGTTTGACATTTTGTATTTGTGTCTCTTTATCTCTATTTCCAGTTGCTTTTTTTTTTTTACGAGCACCGTCTGCTCTGATGCAGCCACGAGTTGTTTGGTTTTTTTTAAAAGAAAGACATGCACATCAAAAATAATTTTCCTTTTCCCAGTAATTTTTTTCTCTAAAAATGTCAAACGGAATTTAATTTCTGAGCTGAGAAATTGAAATTCGTGACAAATTTCGAGTTCGCGGGGCGTTGGGTTCGTGAGCTTTATATTCGTTGGGGATCAGCTCTGAAATTTAAAGCTCATATTAACCGCACGCTTATTCCACAGTAAAATTTGCCTTCGTCTTTCTTTTTTTCCTTTCAGGTTTTGAATAATAAAACCGCTCTCAACCTGTTGCTCAAAGATTTATTTTCGTGAAGTTTCAAGCCCTATTTTTTTTGTGGAACAATCGCATCGGTATTAGAGTCTTCTTCAGAGTCAGCTATCAGCGGGATGTCATCCGCCAAAAAATATAGATGGGATATTATGTGGTTTATAAATAAATATGACTGTCAGCTAAATCCGATTTTTATTTGGAGGGAGGAAGGGACTTTTCGAGCTGAATTTATTATGAACACGTGCACGCAGGAGTTAAAATGACGATTGGGGTAATCTTGCGCTTTTTGATGGAGCAAAAATTTTGTTATAATGGGCGGCGCTTTTTATTTGAGGGAGGTAGCTATAAAAGGGTCAGGATTGTATAAGATGTGGTCGCCTGGCACAGGATTGCAAAGAACAACAGCATCTGTTAAGTGAAGGGTCTAAGCAGCTGGTAAGAGAGAAAGTGTCTGTTTGATAATAATAATGATAATATTAATTTATTTGGATAACTATCCTTTTACTGAGGGGATGTCACTGGTCGGGGCTACCAGCGAAACGTCCAATATACAATAGAATTTAACTCTTTACAGTTTCTATTTACATAATTAAAGAGATGCACAATCCATACATTCATTTTCATTTAAAAGTATTCATCTTTTGATTTTAAGTGTCAATATTAGCCATGAGAATTACTTAGCTTGTGTGTCATTGATGTCAGCATCAAGGCAAGATCATAAATAATACAGCAGACGGTTGTTAACTCTCAGAGCGTGAAGTCCTCGGGCCCAGCCCCCCCCTGGCTGCGTGGCTATTGTTGTGGATACAGACTGTTCCACATGTTCTTTACCGGCTAGGCCGGTGACACCGAGGTGCAAATTTCTAGGTGACAGAGGCCTAATTCGATTTCCCTCTTTGAGCCAATAAACGGTTTTCTCTACTGTCACTTACAAGAAAGTCCACCATTTCTATATCTTCTTTAATAGTTTGCAGAATTTAATGAGCTTATTAAAACTGATGTTTAAAATATAGGTCTTTCTACGGAATGATACATCGAAAGGTGTAAACAAGCTAATTAGTTATTTTAACGACAAGTGCTCCGCACAGAAGGCCTCACCGAAACCAAACTTCCGGTTTAGTTTTCAAAATCAGGAGAGAATGCAAAATAATTCGCAGTTAAGTGTACAAATCTAGGGCCCATTCTCCACAAGGACAGATTTTTTACTGGAGCTCTTGTCTCTTGGTGTAAAGGGTCCCGGTTTCCAAACCCAGCTAGCCGTGGGTTTCTCCTTGAATATATTTCGCAGTATTTCAAAGCCACACACTTTGCAGTCACCTGACGGGAGTTCAAGACACAGCTGTGACTAGCGTTAACGTTAACTGCTCTAAAAAGGGAAGTTAAAACCTGACACCACCAGACGAACAAGCCAAAGAACAAGCTTAGCTATCAGTTCCAAAGAATATATGGAAGGAATACGGACTGCATCTGATCAGACTAAGCTCAAGCATAAGTTACAAGATTGCAGCTTTGCGTTGATATTTTGAACACTTGGTGGATCTGATCAAATAGAATTGTGGTGGTCTACGTAAAAATCAGCAAATTAAACTGAAATTAGAAAGATTATGCGACTGTATTCAATCTGCACTGAATTAATTTAATGAATAACAAATTAATATTTTATTAGGAATACACTCTAAATTCATGAGATACCCTAAAGCGTCTCGCATAAAGTTTAAATTATTCCGCAAATTCATAGAAGCTAGTTATGTGTAAAGATCACTTGTCACCTTGAACTTTGTGAAGTGTTTCATGAAAACACAATTTTGTAATATATTATGGATATTTTTGTGGCAATGAATTATTCGAATGTTCATCTTTCATCATATACCTGTAACTGATAAACTAACAAAAACTGATGAAAATGAAATCATATGAAGAAAGAACGTGAATAAAGCATTATCAACATCTTCACCACAGTCGTATCTGCTTTGCTTCCCCAGGACACTTACCAAGATGCTGGGTCCCCTTTTCGCCCTCGTCGCAGCTTCGGCCGTTGCCTTGGCTTCTGCAGACTCCAACCCATACCCTGCTCCTCCGCCCTACGGTGCATCTTATGAGACCAAGCCCTCATACTATCAGTCCAACCCACACCCTGCTACTCCGTCCCACGGTGCATCTTATGAGACCAAGCCCTCATACTATCAGTCCAACCCACACCCTGCTACTCCGCCCCACGGTGCATCTTATGAGACCAAGCCCTCATACTATCAGTCCAACCCACACCCTGCTACTCCGCCCCACGGTGCATCTTATGGGACCAAGCCCACGTACCACCAGCCCTCGGACTACCCACAGCACCAAAATCCATACTATGGTGGAGCTCACTCGGCAAAAGATTTGACTGGGGCTATCTCAGCAGCAAGGGCACGCATCGCCGGTGAGTGTACTGGTGCTCGGAAAAAAAGGCATCCAAAAATAGCAACACAGCAACACTAGCAACAACTGCAGCAGCAGCAGCAGCAGCAGCAGCAGCAGCAGCAGCAGCAACAGCAGCAGCAGCAGCAGCAGCAACACCACAGCCACCACCACTATCACAACCACCACCACTTCCACCACCACCACCACCAATAACAACAACAAATTGTCTTTTTGTCCTGATAGAACACCTCTGCCACCGAATGCCACAAAGGAAAGAGTATGAAAGATAAAGACTAATTAATAGTGATAGAGATTGAAAGCGCATAAGCTACAGTGGGTCGGAACTCTCACTTCAAAAAGTTCTGGCATTTTAAAACCTTTTTATTATTTCTGAGGGTCTGGTTAACATCTTATAAGATTTTTAATATATTATGTGAAAACTAAGAAATGACAAAGTTAACTGTTCCAGCTGCATTGCTTTGTAGTTCTTATTATCTTAACAATTAACCATAATATTAAACGTGAGCAATTCCCCAAAAAACACGAAAACATGAAAGTGCCAATAAACATAAAAAAATGAAATTGCCAATAATTTCATAGTCATTGAATTAACATCCTTGTCATCTTTGAACATAATTTTTGTCCCCGTAAACGTTTCTCCTTTTGGAATCTGGAGTGGCACTTTAGTTAGGGATGGGACTGCACGTTTGTATGAGCTGCATTACAGCCTACAAAGTACCTGCCAATCCTTCCATGCGGGATGTCTGCTGAACGCACGCTGCAAAAACTGGACAAATGAAAGTTGCGAACCCTGAATTTCGGCCCTTTTTTGGGGGTTTTATTTAATTTTTGGCTGCATTTAGTTTTACACGTCGGAATTAATGTCTTTCTCTCTCGACACAACTACCTTACGTGTACATCTACAGGGTGCGAAAGGGACCGTCATTATGTTCTATGGGCTATCCTTCGGTGATTCAGTGAAACACAAATGTGTATCTCTAAGCAGTCAAAGATAACCGCGACTGACGCAGAAGAGCTAGAAAAGAATGCGTTGACTTGCGAGTGATGTTTCTTATGTGTATGTCTTTTCCTCATTCATTAGAATAGATAATATCGTCAATTTTTACCACATCTTCCTCTGACACAACATCTTTGACAAAAAGCTCCATGAACATATCTGAAAACGTGGATGGTGACGACCATTTTTGTCGAGTTCCTACATTCAATGTCACCCAAAAATATTTCAAATTTTCTCACTAATTATCTAAACTGCGCAACTGCATTGCACTGCACAGGAGAAAACCCCGTACCCCATATACAGACCTTCAGTTCCATATGTCTCCGTACATCTCCAATGACAAGTGTGTAGAAGTTCCAATTATAAAGACTATACCACTTTTTCTGCAAGTTGCTCGGGCAGTATCAAGATGTTGCAAAGGATTTTGTTGTAACCTGCAAGGATATATTGTTTTGTTGTTTTGTTTCTTTTTTTTCGCAGCAAAAGTGAATTTATGATCTTGCTTGTCTTTTTTTTTTTCATTCGATGAAAAATCTGATTGCAAAGAAACATATCACTACACGGGGCTTAATGTTATAATAATACCCCAAAAAAACCGCTCTTTGTGACAATAATAATAATAGTAATAATAATAATAATAATAGTATTACCATGGATAATAGTAATTGCCAAAAAGAGTATTTATCCTTGTAATTAGGATTGACATCGGTGTATTTAAGAGATACCACCTTTAACTGAAAGTAACAACTTTATGAGGACATCTACAAAGCAAATTCCTGCCCACTGATTTCTGCCATTATACCCGCTAAATCTAGGACCTTCTTCTTACATTCCTCGACTAGAAAGTTGGTGATTTGGATTCAATGGATTGTCCGCTGATGCCGCATTCCTTGATAAATATCTATTTCAGTATTTTCCCTCCGCAGCTTTGATCGCGACAGATCGAATGACCAACAAACGACTCGACGGGCTCAATACGAAAATCGACAAGGTCAGGCAGACCCGCAAAGACTTTTTTGACAACGTTCTGCCGGCTGAGCAAGCACGGGTGAAGGCAGAAGACGAAAAAATCGTAAAGGCTGCTGAAAGGGTTGGTAGCTTGAGATCAACGCTAACCATGTGTTTATTATCACAGCTTTATATTTCCTTAAATCATATTTCCAATAGGCTTTATTCCCACAGCCACAGAGTAATAGAGAGAGCAAGAAAGAGAGAGAGAGAGAGAGAGAGAAAATGAGGGAGATGAGAGCGAGAGAGAGATAGGAGATTGGAAATGAATATGTGTTTTAAATTGGATATAAACGACATGAGAGAGAGAGAGAGAAGAAAGAGAGAGAGAGAGAGAAACAGAAAGAGAGAGATGAGAGCGAATGAGAGATAGGAGATTGGAAATGAATATGTGTTTTAAATTGGATCTAAACGGCATGAGAGAGAGAGAGAGAGAGAGAGAGAGAGAGAGAGAGAGAGGGAGAGCGAGAGAAACAGAAAGAGAGAGATGAGAGTGAGAGAGGGGAAGGAGACTGGAAATGAAAATATCTAATCGGCGGCGTTTAAACTTCGGTATAAACAGTGATGTACCGTATTTTTACTTGTTCTCCCTTTTAGCTGAGTGATCTCGCTGGAATCGTTGACGAAGTTGCCGCTCTCACTGCGAAGGTGAACAATTTCGTGGCTGCCCTGAGAAGAGCTCGTGAGGTGTACAACAGCCTCAACGCTGATATCAATGACTTGGATGTCTCTGAGAGAGATCAGCGATACGACATCTCCAACGTCAACGCTTTGGTAAACCACTTGTCTTTGGTTTACATGTCTGTGTGATTTACGTTACGGCTTCCGTTGTGGTAACAGCATCGGATCTAACTAAACTTTGGTTTAAATCCCCCGGTTCGCTGCAGTTCGTCGCTTAGATGCTGATAAACGCCCCCCAGAGAAGCAAAAACTGCCGCGTTTATGTCAAATTGATTTTAGCAGAGCGATTCCTTAGATGTAAGATTTGGAAAGCTCTGTAATGTGTAACCTTGCCCAGTCTATAAAATTAGAACTTACTGAGTTACAATCAAAATATAGAAATGTATCCGATTTTGTCACTGACATTTTGCTTGGCGGAGAAGTCTGAAGAAATGGCACGGAACTTTTTCATTGGTAATATTTTGTGAAATGCATGAACAAGTAGTGCGTGCAATATTCCGGTGCTCCTATCGATGAATTACACATATAGAGGATCTGTAATGAGTGTTCGTTTAATGCGATAATGTATATAAATATATATCGAATACGATGAATGTAAAATTCATTTCATAAATGAGATATCAAACAAACACGAGTTTCAGATCCTTTTTATCATATAAACTCTATTTTTTAATCTTTTTTTAAATGAACGTTTAATCGTGAAAACGATCCTGAAATGGCCCTAACCCTGTTTGAGATACATCACGCACAACTGAACTGAATGAACCACACATTTATGAGGCACAAACTAGATGAAAACAGCTGATCGTCATCAATGAAACTTTAGACCACATCTGCCATGCCTTGCTCGTCGATTTTCATGAACTGTGGTTGCGCATTCAACGGTGAAAAACCTCCCGGCAGTGAAAACAGTTACAAAACAAACGACGTCACATATTCATACACTTCGAGATTTCCAAGGTTTCCAATCAAAGTATTCGTAAATGGATGAAAGGTCCAATGTATGTTATGTGTGACATAGCAAAAAATTATTATACACATTTATGTCACCTGAAATAGACCACGTTTATATGATAAATACACGTTTCGCAGTTTCTTACTGTACCACGATACTGTTGAAACTAGAGGTCAGAGATTTTGGAAGCCCAACGATATCAAAATTCTAATTTCGTTCAGGCATGTTCTCAGGGTTTTGTGTTAAAGCAACGAAATGATGCCACCAAAACAACAGAGAAGGTTCTGGGATGGTGATGATCTAGATATATGACCCGGTTTTCCCTGAGTGTCAGAAAATGTAAGAAGTGTCGAAAATGAAACAGCGAGATTATTTTGTGAGAAAAGTGGTGGGTCAGAAAGAGGTAAGGAATCCCATACATAATGATTTTCTGTAGTGTTGCTCTGGGCAGTGGAAAGTTTCTTACCATAATTGTGTGTCGATAAAAGGATGCCAAACATTTTATATGAATACCAGCAATGAAAATATCTGCGTTGTTAAGTTGAAATCTTTAAGACAGAATTAGAATTTGAACGAATGCCGTGTTTGGAATGAATTTATCCATACTGTAATGTCATTATTAGAAAGAAATGTGCGGTTTTTAAAATAAAATTAAATGCTGTAACTGAAAGAGATCTTCAAAGGAATTCTCAAATCAAAGTTTCAGTACAAGGCCATTTTACAACATGACACATTAATGGAACAGTCTTGGGTCTACAATCATTAAGAGGTCAGATTAAGGACCCTCACATATATCTCAATATCATAAAGTGTTAACTGAAAACGTCAGAGTAGTTATATATAGATGCATGCAAATTCAAAAGGTTGGGAGAGAGGGGAGGGGGAGGGGCATGGAGAGAGTGCCTTGTCTTTCCACTGCAGGTAATAACCCTGTCTCGAGTTACAGTTGTCACGATAGTTTGGTGTAGTCCGTTTGTTTTTTTTTTTAATTTTTAATCTTGGATTTTCTGAGAAGCTTAATATTTGTGGGAAGAGAAACAAGGCCCACCGGTCTATCCTTATTGACATTGCCGGCCCAATGACCACAATGTTTCTCTTACTATAAACAGGCAAGATTCCAAAGAGACTGGATTCGCCAAATCAATGAGACTCGCGTGACTGTCAACGAGAGGTTTGCCGATAATATCTACGCCCCCTTGAGAGATGTAGTCGACATCATCAACGTCGAGAGAGGTAAGCCATTTTTCTGTCCTTTTCTTCTTTAGTGTTGTTCTTTCTTTCCGACCTACATTCTCATTTTCCGACCCCATAACAGCAAATTGTTCCGGATATTTCGAACATTGTTCTTTTATGCCAAATACAACATGTCAACAACAACAACAACAACATTTTTATCCCCTGAATAACTCCCTTGAAACTCAAGCAAGTTTGCCATCGTTTTATGTGAGTAAATTGATTTAATAGAAATTGTATCCTATAGAAATAATTAACATTTGTTCACACATAAAATAAAGAAAAATATCTAAAAACTGGTAAAATCGTTAAGCGTCAATTTGACTCTCAGCTTTCCGAAAAATTCAATGAATTCATCAAACTAGCGGTGCTTTAGACTGGGATTGAGAAAAGCCAAAACTGAAGTGTTCGTTTCCTGTGGCCGTATGCATAACCCTTACGTTAGTTATCGCACTGCGGTAACCAGAGGAAACTCCCAAAACATTAGTAGTGTTCACTGTAATTCACGCAGTACGTTAACTAACGTATGGATTATGCATACGATCTCTGTTGTGTTAGTGAATTAAGCAACATTTTTACCACTACAAAAATGACGTATACTATGACTGTAATAAACCGTTTTTGACTAATGTATTAGACATTGTGCTGTGCAGTAAATCTGTTTTAGATTGAGGATTTTTTTTTCTCGTGTAACCAGGTGTGCCGTGATCAGATTACCCCCCTCAATTATTACCCCCCGGTAATCTGATACCGGTATCAAGCTACCCCCCGGTAATCTGAGACTACCCCCACCGGTATCAGATTACCGGTGGGG
>JAWQUT010000132.1:1215850-1234345 GCA_033807755.1 Ellobium chinense | reverse complement strand
CCCCCCCCCCCCCCGGTAATCTTATACCGGTATCAAATTACCGGGGGGTAACTTCATACCGGGGCTAATTCTATTCCTTTACACCGGTATAAAAAAAAAACAACTGTATTAAAATGTATCAGTTTTTTACTACTGCATTTGGCGTGGTGCTATAACAAGTTTAACAAGTTTAACAAGTTTATATTATCGTGATCAGTTGATAAACTCTGTGAATGAAATGAGCAACATCTTTTCTTTGTAACCAATACAAAAATTCGGCACAACATGCCATAATTTATCAATTTTTGTTTTCTCTTGGGTTTACAAAATAATGCATGAGGCAATACTTGAGGCAGCGTGCCCGTGCGGTTTGTGAGTCGCACTCAGAAACTGAAGACTTCATATGCATAATCCTTACGTTAGTTAATCTGTTCGATTTTCCAAGTCACTAATTATCTTTAACATTCTGTTCCCAGCTGAGAAGTTCTCAGTTGCCCTGGTGGATAATGACGCTGTGACCATCAAGTTTGACAAGCCGTTTGCAACTGTGCCATACATTAGCGTTGTCCAGACCGGCTTCTATCTTGAAGAGGGAACCCCGAAGTCAGAATATGGTCAATCGTATCAGAAGTCTTCGTCCCAGGCCTTGGCAGCTGAGGGAGCCATTCTTGTAAGAATTCATTCATTCATTCATTCATTCATTCATTCATTCATTCATTCATTCATTCATTCCGCCGTGCAATCATGCAATTTTTTTTTAATTCATTCTATTAGTTTGCCGAGGGTGCATGGCATGTGTCTCAATGATTTCTGTCCTTGATTTGGGTCCACATGTCTAATAATAACACTGGAGTCCTTACCCTCTCTTATTTGCTTACAATCCAAGTCCTATCTCGATAGAAAGCTGTTTTCTTCAGCCGGAGGAAGGAAGAGATACCATAGCTCCCCAAATATCAGCTCCTTGCCCTCTCTTATTTGCTTACAATCCAAGTCTCGTCTCGATAGGAAGCCATTTTTTTTCAGTCGGAGGAAAGGAGAGATAACGAAGTTCCCCGAAAGTACTTTTCCCATGAAAATGATATGAGAGAATAAGCTTTCTATCACTGGTCTAATCTTTTGATAGGACTGTCGTATTATAACCATTCCCTATTTCTCCCACCATTTTGATATCTCTCTCTCTCTCTCTCTCTCTCTCTCTCTTTCTCTCTCTCTCTCTCTCTCTCTCTCTCTCTCTCTCTCTCTCTCTTACACTGTCTTCTCTCTCTCTCTCTCTCTTTTGCCTTTTAAAAAAGAAAAACGCTGTAGTGAGCGTGTGAAACGTCAATTATGACAGTGTTAATCTTACATTTACCTATATAGCTCTCACTTTACAGTTATCTCCGTACCTCCCGTCTTATATTTACTTCTATAGCTCTCGTATTACCTCTAAAGCTCTTGTCTTACATTAACCTCTATAGCTTTCGTCTTTTTACTTCTTATAGCTCTCGTCTTACATTTACCTCTATAGCTTTTGTCTTACATTTACTTCTATAGCTCTCGTCTTACATTTACTTCTATCTATAGCTCTCGTCTTACATTTACTTCTATAGCTCTCGTCTTACATTTACCTCTATAGCTCGTGTTTTACATTTACCTCTATAGCTTCCGTCTTTTTACTTCTTATAGCTCTCGTCTTACATTTACCTCTATAGCTCTCGTCTTACATTTACCTCTATAGCTTTCGTCTTTTTAACTTCTTATAGCTCTCGTCTTACATTTACCTCTATAGCTCTCCTCTTACATTTACTTCTATAGCTCTCGTCTTACATTTACCTCTACAGCTTTCGTCTTTTTACTTCTTACAGCTCTCGTCTTACATTTACCTCTATAGCTCTCGTCTTTTTATTCCTTTAGCTCTCGTCTTACAAAAACATTTACCTCTATAGCTCTGTCTTTTTACTTCTATAGCTCTCGTCTTACATTTACCTCTATAGCTCTCGTCTTTTTATTCCGTTAGCTCTCGTCTTACATTTACCTCTATAGCTCTCGTCTTTTTATTCCTTTAGCTCTCGTCTTACAAAAACATTTACCTCTATAGCTCTGTCTTTTTACTTCTATAGCTCTCGTCTTACATTTACCTCTATAGCTCTCACCCTACCTCTACCTTACGTTTACCTCTATAGCTCTCACCTTACCTCTACCTTACGTTTACCTCTATAGCTCTCACCTTACCTCTACCTTACATTTACCTCTATAGCTCTCCTTTTAATGGCCTCCGCTTTTTATTTCCCACAGGTTACAGATGTCACCACCGTAAGCGTCACCATCAAAAAGAAAGCTGACCTAGTTAATATTGCAAACTGCAAAATTTACGTAAACGTCGGTGCCTACATCATTGACAACACGAGGGTAAAGTACGAACCACTCCCACATAAAAGACCCAGTAAAGATTAAACTGGCAGCTTCGGACACTGTGTGAGGGTGACGGAGCAACACGTCCTCATCGCAGGAGCAGGAAATAGAACATGGATTGACTAGCTGTAATTTTTTTTTTTAAGTTATCTCTCTTTAGGGTTCATGACTCATATTTGTTTCTCAGAATTACATTTCCGCGTACTTTATTACGCTCAGTGAAATACTACTGCACGGAATAGCCTGGTATAGATTTCTAAAAAAAAAAAATCTTCTTTGTCTTACCCGGTTATTTTTTGTACAATCCAGCAGAATTATTTGTTTTTGAAAGTGATTATTACAGACATTGGACAAGAAACGACAGTGAATACCAGATGAAAATTGGGAGAAAATGCTCCTGTCTATAACTCGTCACTAGTCTTCATACATTTTTTTTTTTTAATTTGGTCACTGGAAGCAGGAAGTCGCTGAAAGTGGGACACATTTAGTTGAAAATTATGCACTGTACATGTAGATGACGGTTGGGAGAAAATATTTCCTGTCTACAATTCATGGCTGTATATTTTTTTTTTTTCATTGTGGTCACTGGGACCGGGAAGTCACTGAAAGTGAGATACAATTAGTTGAAATTATTGCACTGTAGAGAGCAGAAACGACAATTTTAAATTTTTGCCTTCTTCTATGTTTGTGCTTCAGTTCTGAAATAAATGTTGCTAATACTGAGAAATCATTGGATAAGGTACATGTTCTTATGTTAATTCAAGATGAAATATTTACCTACTTTCCATTTTAAACTTGAGCAAGGCCAGTAACTGAGGTCAGTAGTTATGTCAGAGCGAAAATCCCACGTGTGTGACAACGTCGGCATCATTTGTTGGGATTGTCAGTGAGCATAAATCGTCAGTAACATATTTTTTAAGCGTTTAAGAAAAGTCTTCCATGAGCACTGTTATTTACAAAAATTGTTCTTATGTTTTTCACTTCATGCGTTGCCTCAAACTGGACAAAGGAAACTCTATAGTAACCCCCCTTACCAGATATTCTACCGACATTCTGTGACAAAAGTCTTGTGCCTTAAGGCATGTTATCAAATTAATAATATGTAGCTTTACTCGCTTTTCTGTTCTTATAGGTTAGGAAACAAAATACAAATCTGTAGGACAAAGCAGAATCAGTCGCTTTTCATTAATCTCTATAGTAATGTTGTTTTGTTGGGGTTTTTTTTTGTTGGATTTACTGTCTGTATAGTCTTTTAAATACGTTGGAACTCTGTTAACACACGTATGGCTTAACACACTCTCTTGCCTTTAACTCTCATTTAGCACTCATACCTGCTTTGATATACATTAATACCACATTAGATAACACAAAACTTCTAAAACTTACAACACATTTTCGATGGCTTAGTCCAAAGGATGGATGTGTTATCGGAGTTCCACAGTGATCTCTATAAGACATGCTGCTCAAGATGCTGGACTTGGAGATAGTGAAGTGCTGTAAGAGCTTGCTGGCGGTGATAGAGTTGATAGTGATGTGGATAAGGAAAATGAGATGACAACAATGGTGGTGAGAGAAAGGTTTTGTGACAATGGTGATGTCATGTTGTGGCAGTGGTGATGCGACAACGGTGATGTGACAATGGGGATGTGATAATGGTGATGTCGTGTTGTGGCAGTGGTGATGCGACAACGGTGATGTGACAATGGGGATGCGATAAAGGTGATGTGACAAAGGTGATATGATAATGGAGATGCGACAAAGGTGATGTAACAATGGTGATGCAACAGTGGTGATGTGGTGATGATGTGACACTGGTGACGCGACAAAGGTGATAAGATGGTGATGACATAATGGGGACGCAATCACGAAAGATGGTGACGTTGATATTGGCACTGATGTGGATGAAGTTGGGGATCACTAATTATCGTTACAGATGTGTCTTCATTGAGGATGATTCTGATGATAAAGCGATGATACTGATAAAGATGATAATCCTAATGGTGCTTACTCAGGTAACAAATCAAAAAGAAAGAGAGAAACTCAGTTCTCGAAGATTTGTCTAACTAATGTTTCAGAAACCTCTTCAGCTTCAAGAAATCTTACCATAACAGAGACAAGGGTTGTAGGAGAGAAAACTTCGTTGGAGGTTTTTGAAATACGTCAAAATACTGGCTGCTAACTGGGACCTATGTGAAGTTTACTGAGCTCTGGCCAACATAACAAAGTTACTATAGGAACTTATCATTAGGACAAATACATACTTAAAGCAAGGGGGCTACATGTTCTAGTCAACTGAAGAACACATGGATAAAACCATTTTCCAGAATTGGCGGGTACGACATTCTATATTCTCTTGGTTAGCATGGAGATTTGCCTATATTTCAATGAAATAAGGAAGCACAACTGACTTTAATAGACAGTTCGAATATAGGAGTTGCAGTTATCGTTACAATTGCAGCTGTGTTTGAAACCATGGCTTGAAAATTAATTTTTTTTAAAATGATATCTTTTATTGTCATGAGATCCTGAAGGAGGCTGTAATTGGAACAGCTTGGTCGAATGATTACGGCGTCTGACTCAAGACCTAATGATCTATCAGTTCACTGCAGGCTTTTCTTGTCAAAATTTTTGCTAATCGAACGTTTATAAAGGAATCCAAACTCTCAGGGCAATAGTCCATAAAGTTGGGTATGATTTACTATTGAATAAGGAAACTTTAGGACGCACAAATCTTTACAAAAGACTAAGGGGCACAGCACCGCTAACCAAGATCTGATCTTTCGGGAAAAAAGTTGATTGATAATGACACCAACATAAAAGTTGAGAGAGATCTATGCGTCGTTCGCATGCAAAGATCTCACAAAGACATGTTGGAAAATTTCATAAGATAAGGACAAAAAGAATGTAATGATCCATCTCGGAAGCTGGAGAAGTTGATTTCCTTGCAAGTGATGCCGGTGGGGTTTGGGATGGAGCTCAGGTTCATCAGGAAGAGAAAGAGTATACTTGTGGAAAAACTGATAATATATATACAACCTGAAGTTTAGAAAAAAATCAACTTTTTACTTCTGCAAAATTAAACACAAAAAAAAAGGCGATAGGCTCTCTTGCATGATAAAATCTGTTTAAGAAGTTGAAGGTTTGACATGCGCGCGTGCGCGCGCACGCGCACACACACACACACACACACNCACACACACACACACACACACACACACACACACACACACACACACACACACACACACTCACACATACTGTAAACATGAACTTTTTTTAATTGAGTAATGAATCTTTTATTTTTTTCACCTACACCCAGAACGATTATTTGATCCGTGGCAGTGGTTTTGCGCTACCTTTGTCAACCTTTGTCTTGCGCCATCAAAAAATTGTTTATTTTTGTAGCAAAGCAGAAAAAAAAAGGAGTAAGATTGCATGTTGATTTCTTTGTAAACGTAATATGCAATATCCAAAACATAACAGTGTAAGATTATAATGGAGCTCCTTTGTGTAGAACAGAAAGAAGGATGGATGTCCAGTGTTGTAAGAAAAACAGAAATAGAAATAAATATATCTGATGACAAACCTGACTTCTAATTGCACCGAGAAGTAGAGGAGGATCTTTAGCCTTCGCCAAATTTGTTCCTCATGGGCAAAAAAAAAAAGGAAACTGAAGTGCCCTTTGATTTACAAAATCAGGAAGAATGCTTACTAATTCGCAGGCAGGTTCACAAATCTAGGGCCCATTCTCCATAATCTGTCTCCCACTTGGATGAAAATAGGGTTTGATCATATGCCTTAGGAAGACAGTAAAAACTCTGTCCTTTGGACACATTATGAAGAATGGGCCCTAGATTTGTGAACCTGCCTGCTAGTTAGTAAGCATTCTCTCCTGATATTGTAAATTAAACATAAAGTTTGAGTCATTTACTTCAGTTCTGGTGTGTCCTTCGGTGCGGAAGACTTGTTGTTAGGGAAATTAGTCAGTTCGTTTACACCTTTAAATGTAGATCGCAAATGAAATGAAAGATCTATGTTTTAAACATCATTTTTAGTAAGCTCATTCAATGCTTATGGAATTTCTTGTGAGTGACCGTACAGAAAATAATTCACTGGCCCAAAGAAGCAAACTGGATTAGGCTTCTGTAACCTAAATGCATGAGAGTTCAGTCACAACACTCGGTCCAGGGTTAATAAGAAAGAGATCAGTGAGAGTGGCACTGGGAACTATGACCTCATATTACTATAAGGTCTCAACCCAGTGAACTCTAAGGTTGCTGTATAAGCATACTTAAAAAAGGCAGATTTTTTTTCATTCATTCATTCATTCATTCATTCATTCATTCATTCATTCATTCATTCATTCATTCATTCATTCATTCTTATTCTTCGAGTGCACAGACCACAATAAGGCACAATAATAAATTGGAGAGCATTGTTTTCACAAATAGTCTGAGCCCAAATAAAAAAAAAAATGTTGTACGTGCACTCTAATATATTTCTCCAGTGATTCATTTTTTGTTAAGCCTGTTCGTGCCAAACGGTTTTCGGTAACACACAATGTAATATCTAGTAGCCTAATACGGCATTCGAATGTGGTGAAACAAACCCAAAGTGGAGCAAAAGCAAGGCCTTCGGGTGCATGATGGCGATAACAATAACAAAAACAATAACAATAACAGTATGTTTATTTAGCTTAGACAACAACTCGTTGTAAATGAACAAAACAAAAACAATGTTTTTAACAATTAGTTCATACCCTCTCTCTCTCTCTCTCTCTCTCTCTCTCTCTCTCCCTCTTTTACCACTACACACAATGAAGCTATAAAGAGTGCATGCAGAGNCACACACACACACACACACACACACACACACACACACACACACACACACACACACACACACACACATCTTCATAATCAAAACCAGTGTACTCATAAGGTCACATGGGAGAAACCCTATAATTATGAATCCGCAAATATTCCAAAGTTCACAAGGTACAAGCAGTCTGGACTCAGTAATAATTTCCTGAGATACTGCCCCAGGGCTAGATAAGGGATCCTTTATGAGCCGATCTACTTTCCTGACATCAAGCAGAACGAGACTACATTACTCCTTTGATCTCGTAAAGGTTGCACAAAGGGATTGAAACGATTACATATTATTTTTCTAATATCTTAATGATTACCTTCCTGTTATCGCCTCTGGGCCTAACAAAGTATCGTTATACAATTGATTGCTTTCTTTCTCATCCTCTCTATCTAGTCTATCTTTTTGTCTCGCTCGTTTGCTCGATCATTATCATATTTCTTTTACAAATTCAGAAGAAAATAATAAATGTACCGATCAACTGTTAGTACGTAAATTAAATGACTTCACTTGAAACAGCGGCCTGAATGTAAGTTATCACTATAGCAATAGAACAGTCACTATGTAGGCAAACGTTTGTCAAGGCAGCCTCGTGCATTTTACTTCACAATTTAATTATGGGGTGTTATACTTCACAAGTATATAGATGACAACAAATCTATATAAAACGACAATATAAGCTCAAATTTGTGACACTGAAAATATCGCTAGGCAGTTACTGAATACAGTCAAAAATTCAGAAAAGACAAGCTTTTGTTTGTAATTGTGCCCTTTGGATGTGTGAGGAACGCGCGAGTTACTATTAGCATGTAAAATTTCAAAGAAATCAGCAATAATGTGAAAAGGTTGCTTCCTATTATGTGGCTAATGAACGCCATTGAACTGCGTTCAGCACTAGTGCTAATGGAAACAAAGTGCAAGACAAAGTCGTCATATTTGCCTGATAATGGTAAACTTTTTTTTTTTTAAACTTTCAGTAAAAGTAGCCCAAAAAAAACCAACAGCTTTGTGTGATGTGTGACCACTAGCAGTTGTACTATCTACTTCTTCCATTACTAGCAAACCATTGAAATATGCCTTTCTGATACTATCTTCCTTTTTAATAATTTTTCGCAAGAAACCTTTATGCAAATATTTAACTTTTGAAAAAAGCAGTCGAAAGTACATGAACTCAGTACCACATGCATCCAGCGTCCTTTAAAACGGGATAGTAAAAAATAACTCCAGACTTCGCCGTCACCTCCTAAATAGGTCACGCTTTCCAAATTTTTTTTTGATGCAAACTTCGCCGCCCTTTGTACTAGAACAAGATTGTAGATGACCTCTGATCTCGTATATAAGTAAGAAGGCTATGGTAGAATTATGGTCACTATGACCCGCAGTCATCTACACTGGATTCTGACCGGCTTTCATCTATACTGGACTTTGACCGGCGCCCTCCTAGACCGAGCTCTGGCCGATACCATTCTAGACTGGACTCTGATTGTTTATGGAGGTGCATGCCATTCACACCAGTCTCAACTTTTTCCTGTTAAAATTTCAAGAACCTCCATACCCCATGACCTCGAATTGGCATGAGTTTCAAAAGTCAGGCTCAGAAATTAAATCCCATTGATGTTTTGTAAGTATGGCTGTTAATCCCGTATGAGTTCACCTTTTTTATCCCGTTCACTTTTTTTTGTCCTGAGCATCGTTTTCAATGGAATGCACTGATATTTTTTTGTGAAAAAAAAAATGTATCATCTCTTCCTTTTCGTGGCGTGGCACAGATGCCGAATTATTTTTTTTTAATAATCCACTGTGAATCAAATGCCTTGTATGGCTGTACCGAGGAAAATTCGCTCTCCTATATTTTTTTAAACAAAGTCCTGTTAACTTCAAAGTCAAAATGTTGTTTTTTTAATTTATTAGTTGCACTGACCCTGTTTACCTCAAAGGCATGCATGTGATAGACTAGACACTCCTTTATTTCAAAGGCGAATATGGGGATATATAAATTAGTAAGATCCTCAGCTATGTCAAAATTTTATTTATTTATTTATTTATTTTGGCTTTCGACCTGAATTCATTATAACACGTGAAATATAGAGTTTATATGGTAATTGGACCGATCTTGCACGTTCTAAAGACAAAAAAACAACAACACTTAATAATGGGCGGAGCTCATTATTTGAGGGAGGTCGCTTGGAAGAATCAGAATTATATAAGATGTGGTCATCTGGCAGAAGATTGCAAAGAACAACGGCATCTGTTCAGTGCAAGGTCTGAGCAGCTGGTAAGTGAAAACGTGTGTGTTTTATGATGTTTTTAGGTGTTAAAAGAGGCCACGAGAAGCGCTTTGCTCTTTTGTAGCTGTTGTCAACTTCCAGGCATTGACATTATGCTATAGCAGAAATTTTTAAAACTAAACTCCCAACACCAAAGAAATATGTTTTGTTTAAACAGAGTTCCCGTTAAAGATAGATACGCCTCAAAATCCTCCAATTCCAGGAGAGGTGAATCTTTAACAAGGCGCTGTGACTTTTATCGCATTCGTTCTGAGTCACCAAGAATTCTTAGCCTAGGGATGGTTAGTCGGGCGGCAATATAGGGTGTTGCAGAAGTGTCCTTTTTCATAATTTCTTATTTTTAATCTGCAGTCCTGTAACGTCACTCCAACATTATTTCCAGCATCATAGACTTCTGCGATCATACGCACATGAAGAAGCAATCATATGGGGCTCACGAAATACCATTTCTGATTTTTTGCTTTAATTGGATTTTCGTGGAAATGTCCAAAAAAAAATATCCTACTTTCAGTCAACAGGTGCGGGTGGGCAGAACAGAATAATCATCTCGCCTCTGAGATCCCATAGTCTGTCCTGGGAGATCTTGAGTTTTCATCGGTGATACATATTAACATATACAGTCACAAAGAGGTAACTCGTGTCAGCAACCCTGAAATCGCACTTGGTTCTCGCCCTTCCCTTACCTTTCCCCAAGACTGCTGACAGTGGCTCTACAAGCATTCCGCCCTCACAAAGTGGAAAGGTTTTCAGGAAGTCACACAGTAGTGCGCACTGATTTGGCCACAATATAGACAATATTTCGTTCAGCGGTTGCATCGCGTCATAGCGCAACTCGCCATTTTTTTTTTCTAAAACATTGAAGAATGCCTGAAGGTAGTTTTGAGTTTCATCCTAGTTAATGGGAGGATCATGTATTAGCATCGCATCATATCTGGTTGTGAACATTGCAGGGCGCGTTAGCCCTCGGTATATTTGAACATTTTACTGAGAAATGTTCTGCTTGACATTCCGCAAAAGGTTTGGAAGAGGAGCATTGCTTGACTTCTTCAAGTCCAGAAAGCATCTCTTTTTAATGGCTTTGAACAATCACGTCAATCAAAAGTACACGTGACCGGGTTACAATGTTACTGATTTATCAAAAATATCCTATCAAACACAGTCAGCTTAAATGAAGATAAAGTATTGCAGACGCGTAAGATAAAACTTGATGAAACATCTGGTATGGCACATTTTCGGTGCTGTTGCTCGAAAGAATTCATTCTGTCTAAGTGGCGCTGTTATTTCCATCCCGGGCAGTTGTCAGCGAATGGCGCTGCGACACGACGAATTTGTGCAATCGGGTGTGACTGGCGCTGCTGCACGGTGCTCCTCTTTCGGCGTGGCCATAATGTTATTTAGGTTAGGGCTAGTTTGTCAACAAAGATAAAGAGCAAATTAACCCNNNNGGGGGGGGGGGGGGGGGTTGGAAGGGGAGGGAGGATGGAGGGCCTTTCTTATTTCCTTTCTATCTTTCCCTTCCTAACGGAATCTATCGTTTTAGCGATACCTTTGTTTCAATGATTTTCGTTTTAGCTGTTATCTACTGTATGCTCATTATACGTCACTGTATGCATAACTGTCATCGCCACCACTATCATCGAAACCATCACCACCATCATATTTATCAAAATCCGGAGAATATCATCACAAATGTTACTGTCCTTATTGCCGTCATTGTTGTCACTATCTTGTATCGTCATCAGTTGTAAAACAACTATTAAAAGTTTACCTATATAGGACACTACCTTCACAGGAAGAAGAAACCCCTGTATAGGAAGTGTTATTGCCCTTTAACATCCTAAGACGATAAAGGTGCTGAGCCACATTTGAGTCATGACTCCCAAGTGTCTTTCTGTTGCTTTCGTCCCTGCCTCAGAAGGGGATTTGAATCCGCAACCTTCAATTTCATATTTCTTTTCTGCACAATCTTACTGCCATCGCGAAGTCGTAGTGAAAGCTGCTGTTTTCGTATACTTTATTTAGACCTACTGTGCATCATTCCATATACGTAAATCAGCTACTTGAAGTTTCCACTACAGTCGCTAGAATGGCCTAGAGGCAGCGCGATCCTTATCGTGCATAGCCTCACCGCCACCACGAAGTCATAGTGAAAGTTGCTGTTTCGATATAATGTATTTAGACTCACTGTGCATCATTCCACCAACTAGCTACTTAAAGTTTCCATTACAACCGGCAGAGTGGCTTAGAGGTAGAGACCTTGTCTCTTGGCGCGGAGGGTCGCGGGTTCTACTCTCGCTAGACGTGGGTTTCTTTCTAGATGCGGTTTTTCAAGGCATCCACTTTTCAGTGACTGATGGGAGTTCAAACCCCGACTGAAATATAGCAATTCCTTTTCTGGAAGAGGAGTTAAAATTTAATTCAAACAAACAAACAAACAAACAAATAAACAAAATCTAACTGCAGCTCCATAAAATATAATGAAGGATTAACAGACTGAATCTGAATAGACTGAAGTCACAAATGAATTACAAATTCTGCATTGTTGAGACTGACATCTTGATCGCGCGGTGAATCTGATCAAATAAAATTGTTGTGGTCTGGGCCCAAAAAAACCCAAAAAACTCACCAAAATTAAGGAAAATGAAGAAAAACGATGGAATTCAAAAGGCATTGAATGAATTCAATGAATAGTGAGTGAACATCTTTGGGATATACACTTTAAATTCACGAGATGATCTAAAGCGTCTCGCATGAAGTTTAAGGGGAGGTACTACACTCTACAAGAGACTGTTGTGAGCATACTATGGTGTGAAACTTATATCCATGAGTACACTGGATTTCTATGCAATATTACACACCAAAGTGCTGAATGGTGCATTCTTCTCTATCAGAGGTGAGGATTTTAGAACAAGTGTCATTAACGATGGCAAGAGTTGTTTGACACCAGCTTTCACCGACGTCTCTTAGAAACCTTTACGCATGATCCTATTAAGGCTTTTTTTTTTTAATTTCTGGCTCGAGGCAGAGTTATCAGAAACTGGCAACACACTTTAATATTGAATAGAATAACTTCATATCTAGAAAGAACATCGGCAAACGCCTCCATACGATCATGCATAAAACTGTCTAAGAGACGTAGGTGAAATCTGGTGCCGAATAACTGGGGCCATCGCAAGTGAAAGTAAAAAGTAAAATCATCATTCTAGAGGGAGAAAAATGCACCATTCTGCACTTTGGTGTGCAAGTTTGCATAGGAATCCACTGCATTCATGATGATACTTTGCACGCCATGTTATGTAAGTTGCAACCTCTGGAATAGAGTCAACTCAGAGTAGTGCCTCCCCTTAAAATGTTTTGTAATATTCTTAGGACTTATTTGGGAGCAAAGATCATTTACCAGCTTGAGACCTGCGAACTGTCTTGTAAAAGCACTATTTTCGGACCGGTTTTTTTTTTTATATTCGCAATAAATGTGCACTAATGTACATCATTCAACATGTAGGAATAACTATAGTATTAACAAACTCTAAAAAGAAAATCCTTCGAAGAAAATAAGTAAATAAAGTATTATTAAACCAACATCATTACAACGGGCTTAATATTATGTCTTTCTACAGAACACTTAGCAAGATGCTGGGTCCTCTTCTCACCCTCGTCGCAGCTTCGTCCATTGCCCTGGCTACTGCTTACCCTGACCCCTACTCATCTACATTGTACTCTGACCGGGGTCCATCTTTACTGGATTTATACCGGCGCCTTTTTAGACTGGACTCTGGCCGATACCATTCTGGACTGGATTCTGATGACCTGGGCCCTTCTAGACCTCTACCTCGGCGATACCATTTTAGAGGAGATTCTGGTGGGCGGGACCTTTTCAGACTGGACTCTGACTGGCGCCCTCCTAGACAAGACTCTGGCCGGTACCATTCTAGAGGGGACTATGGTGAAGGGGAACCATCTAGACCGGACTCTGACTGGCGCGCTCCTAGACTGGACTCTGGCCGGTACCATTCTAGAGGAGACTCTGGTGACGGCGACCCTTCCAATCTGGACTTTGATGACCGGGGCTCTTCTAGACCGGACTCAGGCCGGTACTATTCTAGAGGGGACTCTGGTGAAGAGGACCTGTCTAGACCGGACTCAGACCGGCGCCCTCCTAGACTGGACTCTGGCCGGTACTACTATAGAGGGGACTTTGGTGAAGGGGGCTTTTCTAGACCAAACTCTGACGGGCGCCCTGCTAGACCAGACTCTGACTGGTACCACTCTAGAGGGCACTCTGGTGACGGCGACCCTTTCAATCTGGACTTTGATGACCGGGGCTCTTCTAGACCGGATTCAGGCTGGTACCACTCTAGAGGGGACTCTGGTGAAGGGGACCCTTCTAGACTGGGCTCTAATGATCAGGAACCTTCTAGACCTAGACCGGACTTTGGCCTATACCATTCTAGAGGGGACTCTGGTGACGGGGGCCCTTCTAGACCAGACTCTGGCCGGTACCATTCTAGAGGGGACTCTGGTGACGGCGACCCTTTCAGTCTGGACTTTGATGACCGGGGCTCTTCTAGACCGGATTCAGGCCGGTACCATTCTAGAGGGGATTCTGGTGACGGCGACCCTTCCACACTGGACTCTGATGACCGGGGCTCCTCTAGACCGGACTTTGGCCGGTACCATTCTAGAGGGCACTCTGGTGACGGCGACCCTTTCAATCTGGACTTTGATGACCGGGGCTCTTCTAGACCGGATTCAGACCGGTACCATTCTAGAGGGGATTCTGGTGACGGCGACCCTTCCACACTGGACTCTGATGACCGGGGCTCCTCTAGACCGGACTCTGGCCGGTACCATTTTAGAGGGCACTCTGGTGACGGCGACCCTTTCAATCTGGACTTTGATGACCGGGGCTCTTCTAGACCGGATTCAGACCGGTACCACTCTAGAGGGGACTCTGGTGAAGGGGACCCTTCTATACTGGGCTCTAATGATCAGGAACCTTCTAGACCTAGACCGGACTTTGGCCTTTACCATTCTAGAGGGGACTCTGGTGACGGGGACCCTTCTAGACCAGACTCTGGCCGGTACCATTCTAGAGGGGACTCTGGTGACGGCGACCCTTTCAATCTGGACTTTGATGACCGGGGCTCCTCTAGACCGGATTCAGACCGGTACCACTCTAGAGGGGACTCTGGTGAAGGGGACCCTCCTAGACTGGGCTCTAATGATCAGGAACCTTCTAGACCTAGACCGGACTTTGGCCTATACCATTCTAGAGGGGACTCTGGTGACGGGGACCCTTCTAGACCAGACTCTGGCCGGTACCATTCTAGAGGGGACTCTGGTGACGGCGACCCTTTCAGTCTGGACTTTGATGACCAAGGCTCTTCTAGACCGGATTCAGGCCGGTACCATTCTAGAGGGGATTCTGGTGACGGCGACCCTTCCACACTGGACTCTGATGACCGAAGCTCCTCTAGACAGGACTCTGGCCGGTACCATTCTAGAGGGCACTCTGTAGGCGATGACTCTTCTAGTCCGGACTCTGACGGGCGCCCTTCTAGATTGAACTTTGATGACAGGCACCATTCTAGACAGTCCCGCAGTCCACCCTCTGGATCGATATCTTACCTATCCTCACATCCCACATACCAAGAGTCTTCATTCGAACAGGACCCACTCCCATACTATCAAGCCGGACCTTTCGAGGCAAGGGATTTGACTGGGGATATCGCAGCAACAAGGGCACGCATCTCCGGTGAGTGTAAGGGTGCTAATGAACAAAAAAGGGCATCCGAACATACCCACACAGAAATCATATTGCCTTTTCTGTCTAGTAAAACAACTCTGGCTTAACGGAGTCAACATCACAAAGAGTATCAATGCTTAATTATTACTGAATGGAATTGAACGCTCATGGGCTGCACTGCGTCAGAACTGTCACGTCAAAAAGAGTCAGCATTTTACGATGGTATTATTTACGAAAGTATAGTTAATGTTATATCATAACGTTTAACATCGTATAAGAAGAAGTAAAACACGGGCTGGCGGTTCAATCGACAATGCCTCGTAGTTTTTGAAACCTAAAATGCCAGTAACACTATACACGAGCAGTTCCTGCGAAACAATAAAGTGCCACGTGATTTCATTGTCACTAAAGTGTCCCCATTCTCACTTTTAGAGTTTTGCATGTTTGCTTTATTCCTTAGAAGAAAGGTTAGTTGTGTTTTACTTGACGGCATTTCACTTCATAGATTCGAGTATAACCTCTGATGCAGTGGTGATGGTGCCTTGATATGTTATAGTGGTAGTGGTGTTGATATTAAAGGTGCAACTGTGCAATTAGATAGATAGATAGATAGATAGATAGATAGATAGATAGATAGATAGATAGATAGATGGAATGGATGGATGGATGGATGGATGGATGGATGGATGGATGGATGGATGGATGGATGGATTTGTCATAGGTGGAACTATACACTGGCCTGAGCAGTAACAACAAATGTATCCGTAAACTGTGCTAGACGAGATGTCGCATGCTGAAACCACATTTCAAATACAGAACGGACAAATGAAAGTTGGGCACCATGAAGCTATGATTTTTTTTTTTAATCCTGTAGGACCCACTGTCCCATATTTGGCACATGAGTTTGGAGAAGATGTTTAATTATGATAAAAGGTGGTCCTCAAATAACCAGCATACTATACTTGTATAATATGGCCTCTGTGACCACGGAATGATAACTGTGCTTAGCGTTTTAAACTTTTGTCTCTGAAATCGTATTAAGGAAAGCCATGTGCACTCTTTACTCAGTACATATAACAATACATTTTCTAACAATATGTTCACTCTTGGGTCTTAGAGGGTTAATTCACTAAGTACTTTTACCCACCTGAATTAATGCCTCTTCCCCTTGACACATCCACATAACAAAGAGAACTTCCAGGTTTTTTTCTTCCCTTTGAAACCATTTTATCTACCATGCTATGTACACGGTTCTTAGCTATTGAGCCACGATATATCAAATGCTCAACAAAGTCCCTAGCCATCTTTAATATATATTAATATAACGCGTCAGCCAAATTTGTGACACATATTTCTTGAGAACTACGTAACGTAAAAACATGCGGTTTTCACCTAAATTCGTAGAAATATACACGAAAGGTAATTATAGACATTAGTCCTCTTTATTCTATTTATCCTTTAAAAAAAAAAAATGTGTATAGCAACGAAATACATTCTCCGATAGATCTTTTCAATCCGGCCGATTCGCCAATCGTCCAACTTTTTCACTGAATCTAATGCATTCGTCTATGATGCCTTTCGGTGCGCTAGCTATTCTTTCACCGCTGGTGCGTTGCCTGCCTGCCCATTTGTGAAATGGGGTGTTAGTCTTGTCCCACATATTTCATATATTTCTATGTACAATGAGCTTTAGATCTATAAGTTTTTTGGGTTTTTTTTTAAAAAGCTGAACTGACATTTTGGAAGAGCTGTAATGAAATTTACTGCAAGGACCCATATTTATGTTTGCGATGCAAAATTGAATTCTTGAACCTGCTGAAAAGACATAACTCTAAATCTAGATCTAGATCTAGCTTTTATCCTCCTTTATTCTCAGAACTACGCGGAAAACATAATCAGTATGTATTGTGTGTATCACTGTGATTAATGTTTTTCACTTTAACAAAAATGACAAAAGCATGCGAAATGCTACTAATGACTAATAAAATTGCAATAATACCAGTATTATAACTGATAATAACAACTACCAAGAACTTATTTGTCCTTGTAATGACTACATAATAGCAAGTTTAAGGTGGATCAATAATGCAAAATCCTCCTCACTTATTTCTACCCGTCTGTTGGGTATCAAATCTTGCTCTTATAGTCCATGTCAGAAAATTGCTGATTTCTGCATAGTTTACAGAATACTAAACCGGTGTCCTTCTTTGAGCCAACAAACTGTTTTCTCTACTCTACAAGATATTCCACAAACTCGTAATCTTCTTTTATAGTTTGTAGAATTTAATGAGCTTATCACAAATGATGTTTAAACTATAGGTCTTTCATTTCGTTTTCATGCTACAAACCGGTACATCGAAAAGTGCAAACAAGCTAACTATATTCCTTCACGACAGGTGCTCCGCACTTAAGGCCACACCAAAACCGAAGTGAATGACCCAAATTTCAGGTATAGTTTACAAAATCAGAAAAGAGTGCAAACTAATTCGCAGATAGGTTCACGAATCTAGGGCCCATTTTCCATAACCTGTCCAAAGGACAGATTTTTGTTACTTTCTTCCTAACGCATATTATGACAACATGCTATTTTCATCCACTTAGAAGTCTGTAATCTGTCGTCCGCTGATGGCGTACTCTTGAAAGAATTCATTTTTTAAAATCTATTCCTCCCGCAGCTCTGATCACAGCCGACAAAATGCACAGCACCCGTCTCCGTGGGCTCGGGTCGAAAATCAGCAAGGTCAAGGAGTTCATTGAAGAATTCTTAAAAAGAATTCTGCCGGCTGCACGAGCACGAGCCAGAACAGTGGAGCTGAATATCGCAGATGCCAGTTCTCGGGTATGTAGGCAATGGGAAGATAGACAATTCAATGTAATATAATAATATTGTAAACGAAGCAGACGAAGACGAAGAGAGGAGCTTCTCGAGGGATTAGTAAGTTGCCTGGAGGCACAGCAAGGAAAAGGTGTTGAGGCGGACAGCATGCCCGTGTGGCCGTATGCATAATCTTTACGTTAGTTAAGAGACCTTCGGTCGTTTTCAGTTTATGACTTCGCCCAGCCATCTTGTGTCAACAAAACGGAGTTGAAAAGGGCACGGCCGGGCACGCTAAAAAAAATGTATTTTCCCCACCAAAACGAGTTCCAATTCACTAAGGGAACTCATTCTAATAACAATTAGGGCTATGGATCATAGTGTTATTCTTAGTTGCCGCCCTTTAA
>JAWQUT010000132.1:1200408-1215357 GCA_033807755.1 Ellobium chinense | reverse complement strand
AATGGATGGATGGATGGATGGATGGATGGATGGATGGATGGATGGATGGATGGATGGATGGATGGATGGATGGATGGATTTGTCATAGGTGGAACTATACACTGGCCTGAGCAGTAACAACAAATGTATCCGTAAACTGTGCTAGACGGGATGTCGCATGCTGAAACCACATTTCAAATACAGAACCGACAAAATGAAAGTTGGGCACCATGAAGCTATGTTGTTTTTTTTTAATTCACTTAATTACTTTTACGCATCGGAATTAATGCCTCTTCCCCTTGACACACCCACATAATATTAACAAAGAGAACTTCCGGGTTTTTTTCCCTTAGAAACCATGTTATCTACTATGCTATATACACTGTTCTTAGCTATTGTGCCACGATATATCAAATGCTCAACAAAGTCACTAGCCATCTTTAATCTATATTAATAAAACGCGTCAGCCAAATTTGTGTCACAGATTTCTTGAGAACTACGTAACGTAAAAACATGCGGTTTTTACCTAAATTCGTAGAAATATACACGAAAGGTAATTATACACATTAGTCCTCTTTACTTTATTTACCCTTTTTGAAAAAAAAAAGAATGTGTATAGCAACGAAATACAATCTCCGATAGATCTTTTCAATCCGCCCGATTCGCCAATCGTCCAACTTTTTCACTGAGTCTAATGCATTCGTCTATGATGCCTTTCGGTGCGCTAGGTATTGTTCCACCGCTGGTGCGTTGCCTGCCTGCTCATTTGTAAAATGGGGTGTTTGTCTTGTCCCATATATTTCATATATTTCCATGTACCACGAGATTGAGATCTATAAGATTTTTTTTTTTTTTTGCAAGCTGCGCAGACATTTTGGAAGAGCTGTAATGAAATTTACTGCAAGGACCCATATTTATGCTTGCGATGCAAAACTGAATTTTTTGAACCTGCTGAAAAGACATAGCTCTAAATCTAGATCTAGATCTAGCCTTTATCCTCCTTTATTCTCAGAACTACGTGGGAAACATATCAGTATGTATTGTGTATATCACTGTGATTAGTGTCTTTCACTTTAACAAAAATGACAAGCGAATGCTAATAATGACTAATAAAATCGCAATAATATTAGTATTATAACTGATAATAACAACTACCGAGAACGTATTTGTCCTTGTAATGACTAAATATATTAGTAAGTTTAAGGTGGAACAATAATGCAAAATCCTCCTCACTTATTTCTACCCGCCTGTTGGGTAACAAATCTTACTCTTACAGTCCATGTCAGAAAATTGCTGATTTCTGCATAGTTTAAAGAATCCTAAACCGATGTCCCTCTTTGAGCCAGTAAACTGTTTTCTCTACTCTACAAGATATTTCACAAACTCTATATCTTCTTTTATAGTTTGTAGAATTCAATGAGCTTATCACAAATGATGTTTAAACTATAGGTCTTTCATTTCGTTTTCGAGCTACAAACCGGTACATCGAAAAGTGTAACAAGCTAACTATATTCCTTAACGACAGGTGCTCCGCAGAAAAGGCCACACCAAAACCGAAGTGAATGACCCAAATTTCAGAAAAGAGTGCAAACTAATTCGCAGATAAGTTCATGAATCTAGGGCCCATTGTCCATAATCTGTCCAAAGGACAGATTTTTTTTTTTACTTTCTTCCTAACGCATATGACAACATGCTATTTTCATCCACTTAGAAGTGTGTTACCTGTCGTCCGCTGATGGCGTACTCTTGAAAGAAATCATTTTGTTTTATCTATTCCTCCCGCAGCTCTGATCACAGCCGACAAAATGCACAGCACCCGTCTCCGTGGGCTCGGGTCGAAAATCAGCAAGGTCAAGGAGTTCATTGAAGAGTTCTTACAAAGAATTCTGCCGGCTGCACGAACACGAGCCAGAACAGTGGAGCTAAATATCGTAGATGCCAGTTCTCGGGTATGTAGGCAATGGGAAGATAGGCAATTTAATATAATATAATAATATTGTAAACGAAGGAGACGAAGACGAAGAGAGGAGATTCTCGAGGGGTTAGTAAGTTGCCTGGAGGCACAGCAAGGAAAAGGCGTTGAAGCGGACAGCATTCCCGTGTGGCCGTATGCATAATCTTTACGTTAGTTAACGCACTGCAGTAACCACGGGAAACACCCAAAACATGAGTAGTGTTCACTGTAGTTACCCAGAACTTAAACGTACCTGTGTATTCTGCATATGGCCACTGATGTCTTATCATATTATTTCTCCCTCTTAGCTGAGGAATCACTCTGCACTCGCTGACGAGGTTGCTACCCTCACCACGAGGGCGAGGAACTTCGAGGCTGCCCTTAGAGATGCCCGGGAGGTGTATAACAGGATCAACGCTAGAATTCAGGAACTGGTTCTCACTGAGAGGAATATGCATTACCGTCTCTCCAATATCACGGCCTTGGTAAAAACACTTGTCTTTGTTTTACTTGTTTCTGTGTATTAAGTTGCGGCTTTTGTTATGGTAATGCCATAGGATCCGATTAAGCTGTGGTTTAAACCTTCCGCTATCCTCATATCTTCACTCCGATGCAATCCCGACAAATGCCAATCGACAAAACAAAAAAAGAAAAAAACCTCATTTCCTTGAATTTGTACTTAGCAAAACTATTCTTTTGAAGTTTGCTCTGGTATGCGGTTTAAGGCATACCAGCTCAGACATAAGATCATAATATGAATGCAGTTCGTGAACCTAAGTTCAGTTCAACGAACTTGATGTAAGCTTAATAGCTATTTTGAACAACCTAACCTGGATCTGAACCGTAGATATTATTTGGTGCTTCACCAGAACTTATATTTGCTACCTAAATTTCAGTTCAGTTCACATCTACCTTAAAAGTCAGAACCGAACGTTGATGATTTCAAAAAATAAGGTGGGACTGATCTGATCTGAAAGCTACTCAATGTTTATAGATCTGAACTAAACTTGATCAAAGGGCTTTTTTCTCCTTGTGAACTGAACTTGATCTGAACTGACTTTCTTGGTGAACTGGCCCAGCCCTGGAGCTCAGTCTATCAAGCTAGAACTTACTGAGTTATCAGTAAGAAACAGAGTTATATTGGTTTCTGTCACTGACATTTGTCCCGCTTGGGTAATAGTAATGTGACGTCTCTGAAGTGACCGAACAGTTACGATTGTTGAACTGAAGACCAAAAGTTCGTGAGTTCGATTTCACCATGGCCATACATGGGTGCCTTGGGGAAGCATTTTGTTCATATTAACCTCAGCCCAACGGTATATAAAACGGGTATCTAGCTGTGTGGAGTGAGAGAAAGTGTCCGAATGTCTTTCAACGCCTATGATATGACAGCACCACCGTTTGCTTCTAACAGAAATTAGCAAGCAAGCTACTGAATGACTTGACTCGCCTGGGCAATAGTAATGCTTGAGCAAAAAGGGATGGCGGTTAGGTAGGGGTGGGGGGAGGGGAGGGGGGAGAGAAACCCATGATGGTAGTCTTGTGTTGTTTTGCTCTGTGCAGTGAAAAGTTGCCTTCAGGTCATTTTTGTGCTCGATGATACTGTACCAAATACTTTCTACGAATGCCAACATTTAAAGACAAGCATCTTTAACCAGGATTTCTAATCCAATTCTGCACGATAACATGGGAAATTTCACAACTTTTTTTGCCGTATATGGAACCTATATCCAGGTTATCCACATGATAGTGTCATTAGTAGAATGACATACAAGATATTTGAAATAAAATAGTAATGTGGGATTGATGAAGGTTTTGCATCGAATTCTCGAATCAGATATCCAGTACATGAACAACTTCTACTCTAACACATTAACTGAACAGTCTTGGATGTAAGATCCTTTAGAAGCCAGGGTTCCAGTCTCCCGCTGGCTGCGAGGCCATTGTTACGGATAATGACCGTTGCACGTGTTGTCTGCCGACGGTCAGGTGACTCTGAAGTGCAAATTTTTACCGCCGCGCTCAGAGCTGGTCAAGAAAATGCGTATATATTCTATTGCCGCACTAAGGCGAATCGAGTGGACTGTGGAATAAATTCTATCATCGCATCACGAGGATTAAAGAACACCAGAATTCTCTAAATATCAACAAATGCAATAAACGAGAACTTATTTGAAATACGTTAAAGAAGTTACCTGGTCTGCATATTTACATATATAGAGGAGAAGAAGAGAGGAATGAGTGACTTGTCTGTCCCCTTAACCTTCTCAGGTAACCCAAACTCCTGATATGGTTCTGAGAGAAGTTTTGCATAGTTTCTTTGCATTTTGCTTTTTAAGCCTGCAGTTTTTTAGTTTCCTCTCTTTTGGGACGAGGTACAGCTAAGGTAAAAGCCTTAAAGGTCCACCCCTGTACTGCAACCCTAATGACCATAGTCAATACCTTGTCAATACCTTGTCCCAAGATTGACATCGTCATGTTCGGGGCATTCCCATAGACACTCAGTCCCCCTTTCGAACAGCCATTGTAAGGTGTGAATACTTATGGTGCCAGAAGATATCTGAATCATAGCCCTCCGAGACTTGCCAAGCAGGTGTGACGTGCGCCTCTGGCCACGCCTGTAGCCCGTGTCGAGGAGTCTCTTCATTGTCTGCGATTCCTCCTCTCCGGCTTTCTCCCCATAGATGGCTCCAAGGGCATTCATGACGTCCTGGGTATCGTAGTGGAAGCCATAATGACCATAGTGTTTTATCTTATTGCAATCAGGCACAGGATCAGGTAACTTGTCTCACCATCACCGATGAAGAAGACGTGACCCCCAACGAAGACTTTACCGATGCCCTGTACACCACCTTGACGGCATTAGCCAACATTATCAGTGGCGAGAGAGGTAAGCCTTCTTTCTGCTAGTCTTCTGTTCGGCTTCGGTAAAAACCCCGGCCGCTAAGCCACTTTTATGAGTGGCGGCGTGGTCGTGTATAGACGTCTACCTGATTCCAAACTGACAGCGAGGCGATGGGTGCCGACGCAGAGGTCGCGGGTTCGATTCCCACCACGTGACTTTCTTTCCTTCTTTCATTTTCTCTCTGTATTTGTCTTCTTGAGCACTTCCCCCTTTATCCTATTTGACTCCTAAGCTTATTATTTAGTGCTCCGTTTCAACTTAGTATTACACCTGTGTCACTTCTTTCTGTCTTTCTTTCTCTAGTTTGTTTTTGTTTTAGTGGGGTTTTTTTTCTTTCTTTCCTGCGTGCCCATGTTGTGGTCCTGATGGCAGCAATTATCTTTTGACATTTGGAAAAAATTTCTTTTATGCAAGTTATTTTTTTTTCTTTTCCTCCTACATGCTCATGTTCCGCCTTGATAGTAGCAAATTATGCTTTCTGACATTTGGAAAATGATGTGTTTCAGGCAAAAGAAAACCTGAATTAACTCCTATGAAGCTGAGGCAAATTTTCCAATGTTTTAACTGAACAAAGTTCATTAACACAAATTTATTTAGTACAGACATGATTAACACTTTTGTCCACATATATGATGAGGCAAAATGTTTTTAAAAAGGGGAAATTTGAAAATCGCAAAGCAATGACTGAGCTCACAACTTTTAGAAAAGTGAATTAACTAAAACAGTGATGCATCACAATGGTCTTAACACTAGTAGTGCCAGGTGCGTTGGGGCCAGCCTCCCGCTGGCTGCATGCTGATTGTTAGGGATAATGACCGTGCGTGTTGACTGCCGGCCGACCAGCTGCCACTGGAGTACAAAATTCTACCGTCGCGCCCAAAGTTCCTCAGGTTCTTGGCACCTATTAGAGGGGCAGATTACTCATTTTATACAACCCAATTAATCCACTAATATATAAAAACCCTTATTTGGGGGGCCCTGCCAGTCAGTGTCAGGATGTAGAAATGTGTAAAATGACCCGTGATGTAAATAAAGCATTTAATTTTAAAGTTTCAGGTACACTTCCTAGATAAAAAAGTAAAGTGTGTAGGCCTATGTATTAGCATGCGGTCAAAACCAGCCAAATGAAAAATGAAGACCCAATCAGAATTCGAGGTGACCATTTTTGAAAGAGATTTGTGAGAAATTTTGGGCGTTCACCCCCCCTTTTTCTTCCCTTTAAAAGATCGGGCAAAAGAAGTACTTTAACCTCCGAGGGAGAAATTTCCCGAAATCACAGTGTTGTAGAACAACACAAAACGTTAATAGGGTCGAAAGAAGAAAAAAACAATAGGTGCCAAAAACCCGCAAAGAGATGGGTATATCTTCTGCTGCATTCAAACGTACCAAGCGGGCGGTAGAATAGACTCTATCACGGCATTACGAATGTTTTGTAGTATTGATCTGTCATTTTAACATACATGTGGTATTCTCTGTTAAGTACTTATCGCTACCATCTAATGAAACCTTTTAGTATTTAAAGTAATACTGTGTTCACCACGTAACCAATACAATAAGGCGGTCCAATGGATAATGAAGCACGGATAATGCATACACCTTGAGACCGACCAGAAGTGCACTAATTAACAGAAATAAGTAATAACCGTACAGATACTCTCAGAGAAAAAAAATCGGGACCAAAACTACTGTACTCAGTATCCGTGTTTACGCACTAAGCGTATTCGTATTAAATGTGCTCCATTGTAATTGTACCAATCAATTTCGACGATGCGTTAGGCATTGTCCTGTCCAGTACACCATTAATATTATTATATTACTATTATTACTAATATTACTAATATTATCATCTCATGATCTCTCCTCAACTCTCCACATCACTGATTATCCCTAACATTCTCTCCCCAGTCGAGAGGATTTCCGTTATGCTGGACTCCTTTGAACCCGTGACCATCTCGTTTGAGCGGCCATTTGTACGGGAGCCATCCATAAACATTGCCATATCTGGCTACTATCATGAAGATGATGCAGGATCAAGATCGGACAGAGGATATGGTTACTCGTTGCGGTCATCTCAGGCTTTGGCAGCTGTTGGAAACATCATTGTAAGATGTCATTCATTCATTCATTCATTCATTCATTCATTCATTCATTCATTCATTCATTCAGTTTCATTCATTCTGTCATTTTCATTCATTCATTCATTCATTCATTCATTCATTCATTCATTCATTTCGCCTAACAGTCACACGTACTTGTTGATTCGTTCATTCAATAACTGGTCCAGCACGAAGGATATGTCTTGATGATTGCGCTCTTGCTTAAGGTCTTAACTATGGAACTAATTGCAACACTACAATCCTTATTGCCCTATTCGCTTACTAACAAGCCATGAGGTGTTCAACTGGACATCATTTCATTTAGGCAGAATGAAGACAGAAAAAAAAATTGTGGTATGTCGTCGAAAGCTCTATGACCACTGTGACCATCAACGGAACAAAACCTGGAAGAGTAAACGTTCTTCTTTGATTTAGGTTTTCGATGGCACTGTCTTGTTTTGCCTTATTTCTCTCGCCACCGTGAAGGCTGTTACTTTCTTTCTCTCTCTCTCTCTCTCTCTCTCTCNTTGGACGACAAAAAATGTGTGTGTTAAGGTGTTTATGTGTGTATATATTCGTGTAGTGTGTATGTGTGTGTATGTGTGTGTATGTGTGTGTGTGTGTGTGTGTGTGTGTGTGTGTGAGTGTGTGTGTGGTGTGGTGTGTGTGTCCCTCTCTCTGTCTCTCTGTCTCTCTCTCTGTTTTGCCATATTACAATATGGTGCTAAGTGAGCGTACGAAACTTCACGTAATACGGACTTCAGTGTTAATCCCATTGTCCTTCCATCTACAGTCTCGTTTTAATGGCCATCACCATTTCTTTCTCACAGTCTCGCGCCACCACTCACGATGTCACCGTCCAGTGGACAGGGGACACAGAAAACATTGCGGGAGTAAGAATTTACCTTATCATCACTGCCTACGTCGTTGACAACTCAGTGATAAGATACGAGCCACCCCCACATGGTCCAAGACCCACAAGTCCGTATTCTGGGTCAAGGACGCACGGGCAAGACGAAGATGGTGGGGATGAAGGGGATATTGAGGATGATGGGGAAACAAACACTCCCTAGCTGTATGTTTTGAGGGAAGTATCTGCCCGTATGGTTAATGTGTTCTTTTTTTTTTCCTCTTTTTTTTTTTGAGAAATGTATACTCTGAATACTTTATTACGGCCGATGAAAATCACCTGCACGGAATCATTTCGTGTAGGTTTTAAGGAAATGTGCTTTCTCTATCATTTCTTTTTTCAATCCAGTAGTTATCTCTATTTTAGAATGTGCCCGGAAGAAACTATAGTATAAAACTAATTGAAAGCCAATAGAAAATATTCCCTGTCGACGATTCATGACTATTCATCATATTTTTTTTTCACTTGGACCTGAAAGCCATGGAAAGTGGGCCACTTTGGCTTAAAATATTGCAAAAAGGAACGTGTTGAATTCTTGTTCCCCTTTGTTTTGTTCAGTTTTGAAAAAAAAACGAATGTTGCTATTATTGAGAAATCATCGAATAAGTTACGTCGAGTTCGAATGAAAGGTGAAGAAAAACCAGGCATAGGGGTCGCTAGTAAAGCCAGAGTGAACAGATGTATGTGACAAAAGCATGCATCGTTTGTCGGACGTGACAGTGAGCAACAAAATCATCAGTCTCGTTCATTTTTAACAAGGTGTTTATGAAAAAATATTTGAGGAGGATTGTTATAACACACACACACACACACACACACACACACACACACACACACACACACACACACGCACGCACACACACGCACGCACACGCACGCACGCACACACAATTGTTCCTAAATTCACGAGTTGTCATAGAATGGGCACAGACTTCGTTTTGTTAATCCCTTCCACTAGCTATTTTATTGACCATCTGTGAGAAAATCTTGTAAACTAAGGCATTTTATCAACTAAAAATGTAGCTGTACTTAGTGGTTATTATTATTATTATTATTATTATCGTTATTATTGTCAATGAAGTTGGTGGAAATGAGTGAATAAAATGCAAACCTGTAGGGCAAAGCAGAATGAGTACATTTCAGTTAATTTGTGTATTACCGTTGTTTTGTTTTTGTGGTTACTGTCTGTTGAGTCTTTTAAGCGCGGTGATAATCTGTTTAACACACACATTGCTTAACTTACTTCCCTGCTTTGCAAACTCCCATTTAAAAGTCATAGCTGCTTTGTTACTTTTGGAAGACACCCGTGATTACACACAGAAAAAAAAAAAAAACTCATCTGAATCGGATACGAATCCTCGATGGTTTGGTCCAAGGAGCGGCTTTGTTATCAGATGTCCACAGTACTCTCTATAAATGACATGCTAATATTCTTATCATGATGCTGATCTTAAGATAGCGCGGTGCTGTAAACGCTTGCTACTGGTGATTGAGCTGATAATATTCTGGATAAAGAAAAGGAAGTGACAAATATGATGGAGAGAGAAAGGTATAGTGACAATGGTGATGTGATGTTCTAGCAAAGGTGTTGCAACAATGGTGACTTGGTGGTGATAATAACACTAGTGGTGTGACAAAGGTGATAAGGAGGTGATGGCATATTGGTGACGCGACAGTGGCGATGTGATGGTGTTGTGGCAATGGTGTGGATGAAATGGGGGCCAGTGATCGTCAATGATGTCTTAAATCGCAAAATATAAAATCGCACAGAGCCCGGCGCAAGCGATAATTGGAAGATTTATGTATCTACGAATGGCGAGATAAGCTTGATACCAACAGTTATTACTTTCGTGTCTATTTAAGATACAATTTCTTTTGAGTGGTATATGTCGCTGCTCAATAAATATGACCGAAATTAAACTAATAAACGTTCGATTTCAAATCTTATCATCATTTCACAATGGAGACCGTCAGGTGGCAGGAACAGGCCCAGGCCAAAGGAAAGGAAGTCCTGTTTCTTTGTAAAAAGAAAAATACACAGGAGAAGAGAAGGATTAAGAAGAAGAGGTGGGCCTTAATAGATATTTTCAAATATCTATTGAGACGGGTACTCATGGCATGAATCTTGTAGATACTAGATATCGATATTATGACGTCACATTTTTAAACTCTTGTCATGTTGCTTTCCTCGAGCGACCTGGCGAGGGCCCGTTCCTATCCTTCTTCCCTTAAGTTTTGTTACTTTTTTTATTTTAGGTATTGTGTTATTATGTTACAAACAAGGAACAAAACTTTAATTGAAATTCTTTAAACACATAAACAATCAACTTTGGTACAAACGTGATTGTACAGTAATATTAGATCAATAAACGATTTTAACAACCATCCTTATATTTTTTTTCTCTTGACGTAAGGGGATCATACAATCTAATCGTAAACTGAGACAGGAAAAGTTTACAGATAAAGAAAATGGATCATGTCCATTTTAGTTGTAGAAAGCCATGATCTTCTCTAGTTCCACGACTTTTGAAAAGTAGTGCTCTGAGGGAAGTGATGTTGCTGTAAGACATAGATACTTTGAGTTTGAGTGCCAGCTTGCTCCCAATCTGACTTTGGAATAATAATTTTTATTACACAGTTAGTTTCATTATTTATTTTACAACAAAACAAGTTATTTTTAGAGACAACAACAAATAATGATAAGTATTAATTATAATTATTGTCTCAGTGAATATCTACCAGTATCTATTAAGGAAATAGTAAGTATCGGGTACTCGCGACTGGAACCAAATATCTAGAGTACTCAATATTGATATCTATCAAGGCCCATCTCTATTAAGAAGTATGCAAAGACAAGCCAACATATTATCCAAAATTATTTTATGATATACTCTGCTTCATTCAAAATGTCCCCACTCAGTGCAAAACACAGTAAAATTTGTCAAAGCCACGCTCTTTTCATTAAACATCCTCTGTCCGCAGAAAAAGAGAAAAAAACAAATATGTTGAGAATATACAAGGTGACACATACTGATTCAAAAGGCGAACCCTCTATTTTCGTCATAAAATCAAGAGTTTTTAGAACAACTTTGTGGAATTTTCACACCGATAGATAACGGACGCTCTAAAAATTTCAGTGAATTCCACTACACCGCACAGCATATGCTATTGACTTCGAATGTATATTTTTTAAAAAACGGTATGTACATAATTATACAGTCGTAAATAATTTTTCCTGTCAGGATGTGAATTGTCTGTTTGTACGTCCATATTTCTGATTATTTGTCAATTTGCCAGATAATAATAATAATAACAATAACGATAATATTAATAATAAAAATAAAATGCGGTTTATACGTCTCGTATCCAGGTCATTCACAGAAAATGCCTCCTAAAGTGTAGGAATTCGAGGGTGAAAGCGCAATGTCACGACGCAATGCATGGGCGCCAACAGTTACAGATTTGCAGTTTTCTCTCCCAGTGTTTGCTGATCTACAACTTTTGGGCGGAATCTAAACCTTCAGCCAACTAGCTCATTTACAAAAAAAAAAAAGCAGTAGGCCATGCAAGGACTGCTGAATAAAAGAGTTTTACGATTCACAGTTGCCACACGAAAGGTAAATGTCCAACTCATGATGGCTGATACCAAACAGGATGCAACTAAGCAACCCTCTGATCTTATACATGTTGCTCAACTGGATTAAGTCAAGCCCTGTTTGGGGTTTTTAATCTTTCTGGTATTGGCACTCGTGAACTGGTATAGTATCGCAGTACCATCGATTACTCTCTTCCTGACTCGCCTGTCTACTCAATCTGTCTATCTCAGTCGTTCGCTAAATTATTTGAATGTTTATGTACAGATTCAGAAAAGAAACTAAAATGATAACCGACCAACTGGCAGTATGCTTACAAGATGACATTAAGTTAAGATTAAATAAGCAATAACAGTCTCAGAATATGCATATCTTTGTTAGGGAAACTCCTCTCCAGTTCTCTTCACTTTATAACAATGAAGAGTTTAACGCAGTCCATTTTACTCAGTACTAGATGGTGAAAACAAGCAACCAGAATCCTTGCAGGGCGAGAGCAAAACTTTCGCACTAATTAGTCGCGTTCAGTCTGGACGACAGCTTGCGCATTAACGATGGGATCTTTTATTATCTTAATAATTACATTAGTGCACTGATACTGAAAACACCCTCTAATTAGAAAAGTTCATTATGAGAGTTAATGTAATTCTTACGATGGTAAGATATTCCTTCGTTAATGTGGACATTCTGAATTGAGAGGTATACTAGAGTAACCTGATTAAGTCGTGCCCTGATGATCGGGTTTTGCGCCTGTGGTGACACCCCACATTCTTGTGAAAAGTAATGTTTGATTGGAAATCAAAGCCTAGGATAAAGGTTACAGAAGCCTAATCCAATTTCCCTCTTTGAGCCAATAAACTGGTTTCTCTACTGTCACTTGCAAGAAATTCCACAATCTCTAGGTCTTCTTTAATTATTTGCAGAATTCAATGAGCTTATTAAAAATGGTGTTCAAAATATAGATCTTGCAGTTCGTTTTCGAGCTGCGAACCGATACATCGAAAGGTGTAAACAAGCTAACCAGTTTCCTTAACGACAAGTGCTCCGCAGAGAAGACAACAACGAAACCGAAGCGATTGACCCAAACTTCAGGTTTAATTTACAAAATCAGGAGAGAATTTAAAATAATTCGCAGGTAGATTCACAAATCTAGGGCCCAATCTAGACTGTCACTATCTTCCTCACGCATGTAACAGCATGTTATTTTCAGCCAATTAAAAGTCAGTAACCTAAAGGGCACTGGTACCACTTCTGCATTCTTTTCTTTTTTTCTAACCTTTTTCTTTCCTTACTGTGGTCGTTCGCATTTGTGAAATCAAATTGAGAAACGATACCATACACAGTATTTTTTTTTTTTTTTGCCTAAACATGAATGAAGTAACCAACATGACTACTATAGTTCGTTGGTTTTTATTTTGTTCAAACAAACTTCACGCTCTGTGTTGCTTCGGTATTTTATGACAGATTATGATCAAGTTCAAATTCAAATTTATCCTCCGCGGCATGCATTCCAATTAGAAGGGTTTAAATCCCATGCAATCCCCCTTAAATTTTGTTTTTTGGTAAAGATTAGCATGAAATTCGAATGCAGACAATCTACCGCCATTACAAACGCTTGGGATCAGTGACTGGCGCCCGTTATTCAAACCAGACCCTACTGATCAACTTACATGGCTTTGATGATGAAAGATTTGCCCGGGATGGCGGCCTTGGTGTGTCGCCTCAGATGAAAGAGGCAAGAGATTTTTTAAAAATCAATAAAGTATTAAAGGGAATGAGTAATAACAAGCTGCGTAATGTCACGAGTTTTTGCGCTCTAGTGCCCGCAAGGGACAAATCCACAGATATTGAACCGAGAGAGGGTCTTGGGTTTTTTTTTTAAGTGAATTCCATGTACAAAGGCATGTTGAGCCATACATCACTATACCAGGACACCGTACATACTGTTTCAAAGCGGACAAACACATTTCTTTATTCTTTCATGTTTTGTGTTATTTATTTTGCCTCTTGGCAACAGAACCTTGTGTGTTTCAGTTGTCACTTTTCCGTGGCATATGTTTTAATGTAAGATCAGAGTGTACATTCCTTTGATAGAATTAGTGTGCCTTCAATGGAATTATAGATTCATATCTACATGCTCCATGTGTTTGATATATTCGACAGCGATCTTTGATGGCAGTAAATGTATTCAGTCTAGTCCGGCACTGATCTAGCTGTGGACTAAATGAAGATCACGAGAGATCAAGATGAGACAAACTGTTGTGTAAATGTCGCTATACATTATAATAATAGTGATGTTTATAAGTGTCGTATCCAGGCTAAAGCCCTCTCAGATGACTTTACACTGTTATTACTTAAGCAGGCTAGTTCACTCAAGGGGTTTCTCAATTCCCTAGGGAGATTACAGTGCCGCTGCCGTTTGGAGGCGCTGATCTCTAGCATTCTGAGAATATCAGTCACTGCCTATAGCAAAGTATCCATTTTACAGACAAAAACATGTGGATGAAAAGTTTTCTGGGGGCACTTACAACACTACCTGATCGAGAAACGAACCCACGACCCTTAGATTTTGAGTCCGACCCTGCAACCATTCAGCCACACTGCTCTAAACATATCAATAAAAATAGCAATGAAGAAGAAGGTATGCCCCATTGTTGTTCCCATCCAGCTCGCCACCTTCTGGTTGGAAATCTATTTATAGTAGTCAGCCCTCAGTGACTCGTTCCCTTTTCCACCACAGGTCTGGAGTTTTATTTTTCTGCTGAGGCTAGATGCGCAATCAAGTCATTTTAAAATCAAACTGTCTAGGCAAATCTGGGTTGGTCCCTTGATAATAGTTAGGTAACGTGTAGATTTATCGTACACTGTTCCATGTTGTTTACATTCAAAAACTCAATAGATACCCCAGAATGGCAAGCTACTTTGGCTCTCCCCATCGAAAGGATCAAGCGATGCCACTGGTCACGCCACTATTGTCACATCATCATCAATGTTATACCACCATTTTAACCCACTGGTATTGCAACAACAGCATTACTGCTCGTCTCTACAATTTCATCGACAACCCTATCATCTTTACCATCACCACTGCCAGCACTTCAATTTCGTATCACCATCATTACCAAGACTGCAAGCCTTAAGCAATTACTGCACCCAAAAATATCATTGTGATACCACCACTGTCACACCACACGACCACAGACCATCGCCACTGTCATATTACCAGCGTCACACCACGATTGTGACTGTCACATCATTCTCGTCACCCACGACTGTCACGTATCCTGTTGGTGCATCACTTCCATACCATCAATGTCACCAAACTATTGTCACACCACTAATGGCCATGCGGTTTGTGAGTCGTACTCAGAAACATGAGATTATCAAGTCTTAAGGTTTGTGAGTTTGACTCGCACACTGGGCGGTTTACGTTGTAGTGTCCTTAGGACAGACACTTACACTTCACTTCCATTTTCTCACTCTACTCAGATGTAAATGAGTACCTGACTTTAGAG
>JAWQUT010000132.1:1183592-1200396 GCA_033807755.1 Ellobium chinense | reverse complement strand
GGGCGCAGGGGGGACCAGGGCGCTGCACAGATGGCGACCAGCAATGATTTTGTTATGTATTTCATTTGTAATTTTATATATTTACATGTATGATGTGTGTTGTTCTATGTTTTTATATTATATATTATGAATGAGATGTATAACATTATATAACATAGTAAATCAAATTACCCTACGATATGGTAAAAAAAGTCGTATTTTCATCTATTTTTTTTTTTAATAGTTGTCACATCCCCATTAAATCTGTAATATTGGCCAAAGAAACATGTAATCTGTGTTCAGATTGTTATAATATATTCAGGAAATTCATATCGCCGCCTTGGTGATATTTGTGGTGGCAACATTCCAATCATTCTTGTCCTCGTTCCATCATTAACACCACACACTATAATACTGGCCAAAGAAACATGTAATGTATGTTCAGATTGTTATAATATATTCAGGAAATTCATATCGCCGCCTTGGTGATATATTTGTGGTGGCAACATTCCAGATATGCTTGTCCTCGTTCCATCATTAACACCACACACTATAATACTGACCAAAGAAACATGTAATGTATGTTCAGATTGTTATAATATATTCAGGAAACCCATATCGCCGCCTTGGTGATATTTGTGGTGGCAACATTCCACCCATTCTTGTCCTCGTTCCATCATTGACACCACACCATCCTCACATCATTATTAAAACTCATTATTGCCACTACATCTGTGTCACACCACTGTTATGTCAACAGCAGTATTGCATTACTATTGCTATACCACCGTTATAGCACGTTACGATCTCACTTTTTTTTCATCTTCACTTTTGTCAATTCTACTGTCACTGTTATACTCTTACAAGACACCTTATCCCTAAAAGGCAGCATAACGATAGTTATATTATCATGCCCTTATAGACCGGTAGATATTACGATTGCACCCCAAATAAAATCTAACAAAAGACATCGCTTTACGGTCCAAGTGGATGTGGTGAGAAACAGAAAGAAAGTCTACCAAAATCTGAGATCCGGAAGTGTGTTAAAACTAGATCCAAGATGGCCACCGCCGGCTCTGAAAATGCTGTATGCGCTTGTAGTTTTTATACAAATAATAGTACCTATCTGACTATTAGTTGTTCATACAAGAGAGTAGGCAATATGGGGGTTAGTGGTGGGTGTGTGAGGATGTGTGGGGGAGAAGGGACTGGGGGGGGNGGGGGGGGGGGAGGAACAATCAAACCACCAAACAAGAACTGATAGAAACGCGGTCTCATTGTTTTACTTCAATACTGCTATTTAATAAGCTGGCTTTTTTTTTTTTCTGTGACAGAAATGAACCTTGGTTCAGATAATAAGACGTTGGATGTCAAGAACTTACCATTTCCAGGTCTTTTTCATTCAAAACATGTTTGTTCTTGAAGGGATAAAAACTATGTGCTTTTTTTTCCCTTTTTTGGTAAGCAGGGGGTTGAAACGAAAAGCAGATGAATTTAACAACGGCTTGTATGTAAATCCAAATTTTGTTCGAGAAAGCAGACATAAAATTAAATTGGAGAGAACGTTCAAACTACCTGTATCAGTAACAAAAGAAGCACTGGCGTACAAGAATTAAGCACGGAGATCATTGTCTCCTCTACCAAGTACCAATAGCCTTCCAGCCGGGATAACTACATTGAAAACAAACAAACCAACAAGCAATAAACATCAAAGAACACAAGTGGCTGTGAACCATAAAAAGGTTTTTTTTTTTTCTAAACAGACATCTGTGATCTAGTTCTCTGAATTTTTAGCCTTTTGTTTTTTATTTTGCGAATAGTGTCCTGCCCTTCCCCCACCCTGCCAATGGCTCACGGCAATAAAAAAAAAAAATATTTTTTTAAAAAAAGAGAGAAAAGAAAAAAAAAGACTAATTCAGTGCCCAAAATAACCATGAGCCGTTAAAGTACATAATCTCCACATGGTAATTTCTTTCCAATCAACAGTGACCGCTCCCAGGGGAAGGGTCTCACCGGCTGGAATAACTACTATGAAACAAGAAGAAGAAAAAAAAAAAAACTCCCGTGAACCAAAATTTCATGAATCATAAAGAGAGATAACTCCGTAATTACCAACTCCTAGTCATTCCGTAGCTTATTTTCCGTTGTTGTAATCGCTTGCTGATGGTTGAGCTGTCGTGGGTTTTGGGTGTGCAGGCGGCACGTACTCTAACTCTGAATTATCAATGACGTATGCAGTGACGCTAGCGTAGTACCTGGCCGGATCCAAGCCCTCGTTATTTCCACTCCTCGTTAACGTGACATCATCAGTAGTGGCTTTGTACTGTAAGAGATCGGATTTGTAGTACGGTGATAACCTTTTCAAGTTTAGAACTGGTAATCATAAATTTCCAGTAGATTTAGGTAGATATAACGACACTGAATATAAAGACAGTAAATGCAAGCTATGTATGACAGACGCCGGCGATGAGTTTCACTATTTACTATGCTGCCCAAACTTTAGGCCTGAAAGAAATAGGTATTTACCAATAAGATTTTGCAGTTGACCAAACGTTCCGAAATATACTGAATTTATCATAACAAATATTATTCAAAATCTTTAAAAATGTATGTAAATTTGTAAAATATTTGCTGAATGGCGTGAATCCTTAAAATGATGAGATTTTTTATATATCTTAGACCTACTACCATTAATATTACCCTTCATATGTTAGATAAGCATAAATATTTCCTTTCAATATGTTAGTAAGTATGTGCCTTCAATGTTCACCATTTTGAAATGAATTTTTGTATTTGTTTGCATTGCTCTAGTGCAGAACTCTGCAAGAGCTAATAAACAGAATTGAATTGAATTGAATTGATAAAGACAGACTCTGGACAAAGGTTGCAATGATGTATGACAAGGCGCATGTGTTGGGAGAAATGATACTGAAATTGAGGGAGAAAAATTTTAGAAATAGGCATAGGGGTGAGTGAAAAAGGTGCAAACTAGCAAGAACGATATCAGACAACAGCAGGAACAATTAGCAGAGAGACTTTCCGCTGGCTCTAGAACAGCAACCGCTATCACATGACCACCGAGACATTACGGTAGACACACTATATTCACACACCACTATTGACTCACTACCATTTAACCGACACACCAGCCATGTTATACCGACATTGACACACTACCATTGACACACCAACTACTGATATCACCACTGACACACCACAACTGACACACCGTGTTGAATGAATAAGTGAATGAACAAACACAAGAACAGACGAACCAACGAATGAATGAATTAACGATTAAAGGAACTCACCCAACCAACCAACCAACCAACCAACCAACCAACCAACCAACCAACCAACCAACCAACCAATCAACCAACCAACCAATCAACGAACCAACCAACCAACCAACCAACTAACCATTCCAGCAACCAACCAACCAACCAACCAACCAACCAACCAACCAACCAACCAACCAACAAATGAATGAATGAATTAATTAATTAATTACAGAAATGCGTGCATCACCGCTGTAGTCCCCATAGCCATAAGACGAAGATGGATCCTCTAGTATCTCAAAGCCACGGGTGGAAACTTTAATGTTTGGCACCCTGGTAAATGGAGTGGCGAACTTGATGACAACAACGGGATCGTCCTCATCCGGGAAGTCCACATTGTATGTCTCAGCTGGTGATAGAGAAAGTTAGAGTTGACAAACTTTGAAACAGCAACCCTGCAGTGGAACGCATGAAAGAAATGAGTTTGGTGGGATGAAGTGGAAGATAATAATAATAATAATAATAATGCGGTTTATAAGTCTCATATCCAGGCTAATGCCCGCTCATGCGACTTCAGACTATTATTACCCCAGCAGGCCTGATCACGCTAGGACTTTCTCGACTCCCTGGGGAGCATACAGTGCCGCTGCCATTTATAGGCGCTGATCACTAGCATTCTGACAATATCTTCCACTGCCTATAGCCAGGTACCCATTTTACAGACGGGTGGACTGAGGAAAATGTGAATGAAATGCTTTCCCAAGGCACTTACAACATGACCGTGGTCGGGAATCGAACTCAGGACCTTTAGATCTTGAGTCCAACGCCGTAACCATTAAGCCACGCTGCAAACATACTGGAAGGAATAGAGCTATAGTCAGTCAGATTATGTCAACCAGCATAAATACGCAAGTGGTCTTTGAGGCGAACCGCATGAGGATCGGAGTGCCCATTTTACCCCCTTTGCTTCCAGAATTCGTTTTTTATCACATTGGAGTCATGTGATACTCGTACCGGTATGGAGTTGTTCGCAAGGCTTAGGTCTTCTGAGGTACATTTTCTTACACGTATGGGACGCATATTTTTTAAACAAAATTTCACACACTACAACTTTCCATATTGTAAACTGCGTCAAGGCCTCTGTTTTCAGGGTTAAGGAGGCTGTACATTTCTTGAATAGCTGATTGTCTGTGTACAAAACTCAAGATAACGACAGAGTGTTGCTCTACAATCGCCGAACTGATCGATTCTTTCCTTCCAAAAAAAAAAATCATTAGCGAAGGACATGGTGATAAAGGAAGAAAGAAAGAAAGAAGAAAGAAACAAAGAAACAAAGAAAGAAACAAACAAACAAAGAAATAAACAAACAAAGAGGGCTTACATCTCTCGGCATTGATGATGTTGACTACATCGGTCAAAGAGGCGTACACAGCGTCTACTAAATCCTCATTAAGTATCACATCGTCAGCTTCCAGGTCGTGAAGATATACTTTCTGATCACGTTCCTGGGTAGAAACATGTTATGGTTGGAGAGCTTGCGCATAAACGATGGGATCTCTTACCACCGTAAGAATTACATCCGTGTAGCCTTACTGAATTCTCCCTCCCTTAGTAGCGCTCAACATGCAGCGTTAACTTAATTCTTACGATGGTAAGCAAGAGATCTCATTGATAACGCGCAAGCTCTCAATTATTAAGATAGAATCGTAGACAAAGGAACCAGAGGCAAGGACGTATACCTTGTCCGACAAAAAAGTATGCCCCTCCCCCATCCTTTCCACATACNAAAACGAGTCCCAACTGCTTCCATTGACTCAAGGTTCATAACTCCATGATAATTTTTCTTTTTCCAGATCCTGTACCAAAGCACGAGGGAGGATAAAGAAAAAATGGTTTAGCCATGGACAGATAGAAAAGTGAATTTTCTGAAAATGAGCGCCCCTTTTTAGTTTAGAATCCTGTTATCTGCAAAGAAAAACTGTATCCGAATAAAACTTAGGTCTTTTCAGTTGCAACACATGTCGTTAGAGGAATGATCTAAAAGTGCAGAATCTGTGCATGGCTAAAGAAGTTCAGAGAGAATGAACCGTTGAAAGCCTCAACTGTCAAACGTCTGGGAGCCACACTGTCGTCCCAAGGCAGAGCGACGCATGTGACAAAATCGCGTTTTCTTATTTCATTGTCTTGTTGGACTTGTCTTGCCCATATCCTTTTTGTGTGAAAGGACGTATCTGCACCCGAAATAGTAGTTTTCAAAGCGTCAAACCCGCATAAGTGAGTGTTTACAACCACACAGTCGATGGCAGAGCGACTCGTCTATTTTTCCCAAGGCAGAGCGACGTACTGAACACATTATCTGCTTTGATGTGTTTTCCCGTCAAAAGTTAACACTATAATCTGCTGAACCTTGCATTAAAAAACAGGTAATACTTAGAACTAACACTATGGAAAGTCATGATTAGAAGCATTCATAACTTTAGACAGGCTAAGGATCTGAAGTTTTTTGCATTTTCCTCAAAATCATGAAATGCACAGATACGTCGCTCTGTCTTAGGACGGCAGCATAGACGACAACATCGAGCTCATGATTGCTTGCAGCATCCCAGCACATTGTAGAAAAATTTTAAAAGGAGATGCACCCTTCCAGTAGAAAAAAGAGGACGGCACATTGATTATTTCCTTCAACATGTCATTTTATTTCCTTTTTTTAAGGTTTCATCTTCAGACATAATACTCTTCAAGTTATTTAAATTTCTTATTTTGTAAAATGGTTTTTGTTAACTTGATATACAATGCATTTTTTGTCGCAATGTTACGTGTGCGCAACTGAAAAGACCGAATTTTTTTTCGGATACAGTTTTTCTTTGCAGATAACAGGATTCTATACTAAACAGGGGCACTCATTTTCAGAAAATTCACTTTTTTTTTTGTGCGCAGGTTTGCTGCAGCCAAAATTTGACCATGTTTTTTGGTGGTTTTTTTTTAATGTTTGATTGTTACTTTTTTGTTTCTATTGAAAAGCTATTTTTTTTCCTACACGGCGAGACCCATAGCTAGATATTTTACATGTGATTTTCAAAGGGTTTGAATAAATTTTGACAAAATTACGATTGATTCTGTGGTTATTGATTTCTCTATGTCATACTGTATATTTATATAGTTATTTGAATATTGACATACATCCCTGATTCCCTGTATGAGGCAAATAAGTTGAATACTCTCACTTCTTGTTATCCAGAATGAGCATATTTCCCATATAACGCCATTTAAAATCAAGCAGCAAAATTTCATCATTCATGCCATTTTTTTCAGTATGTTTCACACGTATCAACAAATTAAGAGTGAAAAGTGGGAGTGGCACGCACCTCATGGTTACGCGTTTGTCACATCGGCGGATTGTAAAGTCCTATGAACTTACAAACTTGGAGTTTTGACTAGGGTGGTGTCTAAAAAGTAGTTTCAAAAATTCAGAAATGTCAAGTGTTTATACCCATCATTGTTGAGCGATGTTTCAGGCCACTTCAACCTTTCAAAATCTCCACTTGTCTTTGAAGGTGTCATGCAGTGTAAAGACACCGAGCACCATGCCAGTGGGTAAATTTGTAATGTAGTCATTCAGTATTCCGTTCATAGAGTGGGAGTGCAAGTTAGTTGACAAAATAAAAATAAACATATAAAACAAAGGCATTTCTTTTTATTACCTTGGCAGCGATGTTGGAGATGTCCAGTTGCTGATCTCTCTCAGTGAGAACCAGGTCATTGATATCAGCGTTGATGCTGTTGTACACCTCACGAGCTCGTCTAAGGGCAGCCACGAAATTGTTCACCTTCGCGGTGAGAGCGGCAACTTCGTCAGCGAGTGCAGCGTGATCTCTCAGCTGAAAAACATGATAAGTCTAATCTGAAACGCTGTATTAACCCTTGTGATGCTACGGTAAGGTCAGTTCTCACCTCCACTCTAACTATGCTGGGTGCCACGGCATACCAGCACCGACCGTGTGAAGCGGTGGTCGAATGTTGCAGCCCTGTGTCAGCTGATCGGCCGGCAGACAACACGTGCAATGGTCATTATCTTTGACAACGGTCACGCAGGCAGCCAGGGGCTGGACCCGAGATGCCTCGCTCTACTAGAGTTGATAAAATCCTGGGTAGTCGTGAGAGATGAGAGTACCTTGTGACTCAGCTAATACTGGATACCAATTTCGATATTTCGATTCTTGACTTGACCCGTATGTCAACAATAACAATAAGTTATTAGTCATTAGTGCAAGTTTTTCTCTTTTTCAAACCTATAGTTTGCCTGTCTTCTTATACCTTCATTTTTAATCGACTTGCACCCTGCTTCTCTCTCTCTCTCTCTCTCCCTCTCTCTCTCTCTCTCTCTCTCTCTCTCTCTCTCTCTCTCTCTCTCAAGATCTTTATTTCTCCCTCACCAATATCTCTCTCTCCGTCCCTTCCCGTCTTCTCGAGGGCGTGAAATTGAAATCAAACATTTATCACGCAGTTTTTTTCTGAGGCCACTTAATTTAATTCTTCGACACTGGTTTTTCTTCCGCCTTAATTCGATCTGTAAACGAGCTTCTCTTGTGATTCCCAACATTTGCTCCAGTTCATTTTGATACAGTGCATCTTTTGATCAACGGACCCTGATCAAGGAACGCAACTTTTGTTTCAGCCAATTCAAAATCTATGTACTGTGTTTGACCAAGAGCCCAATAAAGTTATATTCAAAATAACAACTCAGCGTTACATGTTCTTTTACAAAAAAACGAATTGGTTTTTTATATAGGAAGCTTCCCTAAATAGAAAAATAAGGCCGTCCGACTTATTAGCAATACTTTCCATATAATAACAACCTATATTTCTATACAGAAGTCACTGGATAGGTACAACTCCTTTTAATAGCAACTTTTTCTGCTCCCCTGAGGAGTTGCGATTAAGTCGAGTTGACTGTATACAGAGATGTTTATTTTCATTACCCATTTGTGTGAGCCGTCAGAGCTAAATGAATGAGGTACCTACCCGAGCAGCCGCATCTGCAATTTTCTCATCCTCAGCCTTCACTCGTGCCTGTTCAGCCGGCAGAATGTTGTCGGAAAAGTCTGTGCGGTATTCCTTGACTTTGTAGACTTTCGTCGCGAGTCCATCGAGACGGACGTTGGTCATTTTGTCAGTCGTGGTCAGAGCTGGCAAATAACAGATCAAAATAAACTTATTGGGACAGCCGTATGGACAATGCTGGGTGACATGCTTTACACAGCGGTCTTTCGGGGAATCCCCTTGCCGGAAAGCTTTGTTTTGCGATCTTTCGGGAAATCCCGAAAATATCAGTGATGTTTTCCATAGTTAGCGCGGGGCCGCAACGTTATGTGGCATGGTGCATACGGATCTAGAGTATATCTTTCCACTAAAAGCAAAATGTCATCTTTGCTGTGCGAACAAAAACAGCAATAGCAACACTGTTTAAAGAAAATCACTTTTTGCAATTTTTAAGAGGATTGCAATAATATGATGCCCAAGATATCATAAATGCCCTGAAATTGCTCCGCGAGGAGGTGGAGAGAGGAGGGGGTGGGGGTGGGGAAGAAGTCACCAGGAGTGGAAAGACTTCTGGACATGGGTTATACACGTGGTGTGATGCGCACGTCAAGCCTACTTGGGAAGGTCCGTAAAACTATGATTTAGCTGGCAAGTGGCACCATTAGTATCTATGCGTTGGCTGTTGGCGAGGCGGAAGGTGGAGGGGGAACGGAGTGCCTACGTCAATATCCCATGCACCATGATGTCAGTCTCAGGACAGAGTTACAAGAGTAATTTCAACAATATGTGAATATTCCTTGCACCATAATGTCAGTCTCTTTGCAGGTGGCACGAATATTGTCAGCGAAACTCGCATGAAATGCCGTTGCAGCCCGCACAAATTGTCGCAGCAGATCCTAAGGACAATATTAATTAATTATCGGTGCAGCTTGGACAATAAAATCGGTGAAATTCTCACCTTACTGTCTTTGCTGCCGGTGTGATATTTTATTTTGCCTCCTCACGTTCTCTCGTGAAATTCCGGCTCCCGGTCACAAATGAAATGAGATAAAATGACATAGCTGTTAACTTTGTTGTATTTGGGTGTTTTTTTTTGAAAGTTGCGTTTATTTTCCACTCGTTGTGACTGACTGCAAATATGGAAAAGAAAAAGGTTTTTATTATTTCACAACATATTTTGACCCGGGAGGTCAGTATTCCATGGAGTATTTTGACCGGGGAGTCACAATTTAGGGGTGCTGAGGATTAAAATCTGATGCCACACCGGCACAAAATGTCGCTTCAGGTCAGCCAGAGATAGTTTTGCAGCGTAAATGAAATGTGTATTTGGGATACTGTACAGTATGTCTTTGCAAAATAGAGCCTCCAAAAATTAGAAAAGAAAAAGGGTTAGTGCATGGCACATCTTTACTGTTCTTTGCTGTCCTGACTTTTATTACAGCTGACCTCGGCACCAGCACCCACAACAACTGCAACATTTGTCATCAGCGTCACCAGCTGCGGCATCGACAATATCATCACCACCACAATCACCAGCAATAGCAGCAGTAGCAGCAGCACCACCACCACTACCACCATCACCACCACTTGCACTCCTAGATCAGTGCCATCGCTTACCTGAGATGCGTGCTCTAACTGCTGCGATATCCCCAGTCAAATCCCGTGGTGGGGGAACGTACAGTTGTCTGGGCGGACCATAATAAGTAGGCTGAGATGGCTGGGAATACGTGGTTCTCTGGGTTGGGTAGCCATAAGCTGGAGAAGGCTGTGGGACCTCAACATGGGGTTTATTGTAGATCGGTGGCGGTGGCTGGGAGGCGAACCCAGCATGTGTCAAGGCAATCGCCGAAAGTGCGACGAGGACAAAACGAGGACCCAGCATCTTTGTTAAGTGCTCTGAGGAAGGACTGTGATGATGAGGATGATGATGGTTAATGTTTTATTCATTTTTTTTATCTCTAGGATTCGTTTGATGAGTCTGTTTAATACTTGGAGAGCAAAAAGACGCATGATGCACAACCCATCACGATATGTGTACTGGAGTTAATATGTAAAGTTGCATACCAAAGAGTTAAATGGTGCATTTTCCCTAATTAAATGTGATAATCGTAAAACAATTATTATTTTTTTTTTTTTATAAATGTGTTGATATAACAGGTCGTATTTATTAGACGGTATGGAAACTTTGGTATATTCTGTCCAGAAGTTTAGGAATTTTCTTCTGTGTGAGCTTCAAAATTCTGTATATCATAATCTAACGAGGAATTATCCTCCTCATGTTACAAATGATTGTTCCTCTTCAAACTTCATTCATTTGTAATTCGACATTATAAATACAGAAGCATGGATGACTGATAAGATAAGAAAAAATTAGATGATGATATAGTTTTCGCATTAGAAAATTTGTTTCCACAACTGACATACCATATATAATTTAATTACTCATTATTCTCAATGTAAAACGTTCATCTTTCATACAAGACCATATTATGAACATCATCATTACGTGTTTCATGTATTAGCTGTGCTGTACTTGTTCAAGGCAAATTTCCATTAGAATTAATAAAGTCCATTTTATCTTATCTTATCTTATCTTATCTTATCTTATCTTGTCTTATCTCATCTCATCTCATCTCATCTTATCTTATCTTATCTTATCTTATCTTATCTTATCTTATCTTATCGACATTTATACAAATTGCACAAATTATAATGGATACACACTAAGCTGAAACCCAAAAACACCTGTAGAATTAAGATCGTCTGCATCGCCTACCGTTTGGGCACAAACACAAAATTCACCCACTTTTTCCTCGTTTTTGAAAAACACTAACTAAATTTAGAACATCAAGTCATAAACTCCCAGTCGAGACAGGCAGGTACAATAAAACACCATAATATGAGCAGAGAACATGCAGTTTTTGTCCAAACACGATGGGAGATGAATTTCATTATTTATTAGAATGCCCTCATTTTACTCCGGAAAGAAAGTAACATATATAAGAAGAATTATACTAGATCGAATACGTTGAAGTATAGAAAACTGATGCAATCAGAGAATACTATGGAACTTAAAATATTATGTTGCCTTTTAAATATTGTAATGAAATCTTTTGTTTAAGGCCACCAGAATTAAGTTTAATCCGGTTTGCTTGTGTCATTTCTGTGTAGAGTGTCGTCAATTTGTGAGTGTGTTCTCCTGTCTCATGCTTTTATTTATTTTTATTTTTTTTGTACAGTAAGCTTTAAATAAACTTGTTAAACTTGAATATGAGATAAGGGCAATCTCTCAGAATACATTTTAACTTTATTTTTACGCAGGTGAACAATATTTCAAAAATCCTTGGTGACTATCATACATCGCACAGTATCCTAATTACATATTTATTGAATCTTGAACATGTGCAAATATTTTCTATTTGATTTTACTTTCTATTTCAGGAGCATTCAGTGCTATGGGTATATGTGCTTGGGTAACAAAATAGCAATACTGGAGGTGATGTTTATGAACACCCACGCCAACAACAGGATAACAACGATAAAGGTAATTTTTTATGCTGAAGATGAAGATGATTATGATGTCTACACGATGATAAATGTGGTAGTGGTGGTAATGATGATAGTGGCTAGAAAGTGAATGAAAGCTATGATCCTGACGATAATATTGTAAACAATGAGAGCTGGTTTACCCCTCGTAATTTTCCCTTGCCTCTTTACATTGTTCGCTCTTTTAACTCTTTGTCTCTGACTAATTCGTAATCTGTAGCTGATTTTAAGAAGTCCATCCTCTCCCTGCATTTTTTTTTTTTTTTTTTGCAAATTTTTTGCCTTCTCTATATATGCATGCTGTTATCTTGCATTTATCAAGCAAGTACTAATGGCTTTGTTTCTCCATACGAGACTTGTCATAAAACATGGTCAGCGATAACGTCCTCTCGGATATAATTTATTATCAACTGTCAGTGTTCTGTGGCATAGTCGGAATGAAAAAGGCAGAAATATGCATTCAATCACTTTTTCGCTTCAACACCAGACCATTTTTCATAATAATGTATTGCAAGAGAGATAACAAACTATTTTTTGTAATCCTTCGTATGAAGTGCCGTGCAGTACATGTGATAAGTACTCGATAATAAGTACTCTAAAATAAGGTGCCCTCTGTCCACTGGATAAAGTCACTGGCGCTTGGAAAATGTATATTTATTATTATAGAGTACTTAGTACTGAGATCTGTTTGAATGATAAAGTAATATAAGTGTGCCAAGGTGTCTAAATATCTTTTATGTTTAATGTTTCATTAAGAGTAATATGGAACCTGTAAACAAGGTTTCAAAACATTTTTCTTTTACAATAACAATGATGATGACGATGATAATGATAATGATGATGATGGTGTTGGTAGTGGCGATGTTGTCAATGATAATGATAACTAAACCTTGACAAAAACAACAAACGAACTTGTCTCATATCTACATAATATCACATCATATCTCATATATCTTTTTTTTTAACATAAAGACAAAGACTGCCACTTTCATTCTTACCACAGATGCAGCAGATGCTCTTTGCACTCCTCTACTCAAAGAAAACACCTCTTATATAACAGGTGAAAATCTCAACATGGTTGCTCAGAGGATTGCCTGCCTTAATATTTTTTTCAGATCAGATCAAGAAGAAGACTGGGGTAATTTTTTTTTTTTAAATCATAATTCGGTGAATTCAGTTTAGTAGGTTTAAACGTCTTATAGATTAGATTAGGCCGAAAATCAGTTAAACATTGCGTTACTTGCAAAAAATATGTACATACACGCCCTTAGGACAAAGGCTTCATGTCTTCATGAATGAAGATCGCATTTGTTTCTCAGACTGACAGACGGGAACAACAGCAACAGTCTAAAATAAACCAACTATTATGATATTTCGAAGATTACAGCAGTGATAATAATAATGATGGTGATAATGATCTTAAGGTTATGTGGTTGCATTTTCCACTTTTACTGTTGGAGCTTTAAATGACAGTTCAGGCCAATTCAATGGTTTGTTTCCAGGTTGTTTTGTGGCGTTGGACTCAAGATCTTGATAAAGGCCTTTGTTCAAATACCGGTCACCGTCGTGTTGTAAGTACCTTGGGAAAGCATTTCATCCACATTTTTCTCAGTCCGCCCGTCTATAAAATGAATACCTAACTGTAGGCAGTGAAAGATATATTGTTAAAATGATAGTGATCAACGCCTCTAAATGGCAGGGACACTGTATACTCCTCAGGAAGCTCAGAAAGTCCTAGAGTGATCTAATCTGCTAAGGTAAAAATAGTGTGAGGTCGTGAGACCAGGCATTAGCCTGGATAGGAGACTTATAAACCGCATTATTATAATAATTAATTAATACTATTATATTATTATTATTACTATTATTACTACCTACGCTACATAGAGTCTCAAGCAAGCAACAGTGATTACCACAGGAACTATAATACAAAAGGAAAGGGATCCTTAACGTCATTAGTTTTTGACATTGGCCCTCATCACCATCTCCTGGTCATAATGAAGACTGATGAGCTCTATCATGGCTGTGTTTGATTCGTTCCTGCAATTTGACGAAAGAACAAGCCACTCCCCTTCTTTAGCCACACCCCTTCCTCAGCCACTTATTGTTATTACTTTAACTTATTAACTCTCGACTCTTTCGCTGCTATTTTCTTCTTTTTCATTGACGTCTTAAGACCAATAGCAGCGAAAGCGTCGAGAGAGTTAATAATAAGTTAAAGCAATAACAATAAATTTATTTAGCACAGGTACTAAAAGTACAAATGAGTAAACATGAAACAGAAGAAGAGATGGTCTATATACAAATGACAATATTAATCCTTCTGTCTACATTCTGGTATTGGCACAAGAACGCTCTCTCTCTTTCTATCTCTCTCTTTCTCCCTCTCTCTCTCTCGCTCTCTCTCTCACACACACACACACACACACACACACACACACACACACACACACATATACACACACATATCCCCACAAACACACACTCACATACACGCGCACGCACACATGCATCTAAAGCATATGAGGGAGGACTCTTTGATTATTAGTTTTACAAAGCAGGAAAGTTTCTCAAGTAGGTCTAAATTTGTAGCATTGACTAGGTCAATATATTATTATTTATGCATACTTGGGTACCTTCGATAACAATAATATGGTATGCACTTTTTCCTTTCAAAGGGCAACATCTAAACAAACCTAGCAGACAAAAAAATTCAATGTAATCATTGCATTTTCTACTGCTTGCAGAGTCAACGACATAATCTAGTCTAAATCTGGCTGATTATCCCTGAAACCCAAACGTCTGATGCTAATCGACTAAGAGTTTTCTTGGACAAAATTATAGTCCAGTGCAAATATCGGTCACACACTGTTGGTATGCCGTCTCATAAGCACAATCGTCTATCTTAACTGGACACAAACACACACTGAGTATGAAACAGTACTATGAAAGTTTGGCCTAAATCTCCTCTGAACACCGAACAAATCCAATTCAGATCTTGTCTAGACTCTGTCATTCACTTGTCAGCCAATTTGTAACGACAAAATCAGATCAGATGTGCAAAACACACTGCAATTAGTCTANACAGGTACTATAAGTACAAATGAGTAAACATGATACAGAAGAAGAGATGGTCTATATACAAATGACAATATTAATCCTTCTGTCTACATTCTGGTATTGGCACAAGTACGCTCTCTCTCTTTCTATCTCTCTCTTTCCCCCTCTCTCTCTCTCTCTCTCACACACACACACACACACACGCACACACACACACACACACACACACACACACACACACACATATATATATATATATATATACACACACATATACACACACAAATATCCCCACAAACACACACTCACATACACGCGCACGCACAGATGCATCTAAGGCATGTGAGGGCGGACTCTTTTGGTTATTAGTTTTACAAAGCAGGAAAGTTTCTCAAGTAGATCTAAATTTGTAGCATTAACTAGGTCAATATATTATTATTTATGCATACTTTGGTACCTTCGATAACAATATGGTATGCACTTTTTCCTTTCAAAGGGCAACATCTAAACTAACCTAGCAGACAAAAATAATCAATGTAATCATGTCATTTTCTACTGCTTGCAGAGTCAACGATATAGACTAGTCTAAACCTGGCTGATTATCCCTGAAACCCAAACGTCTGATGCTAATCGACTAAGAGTTTTCATGGACAAAATTAAAGTCCATTTCAAATATCGGTCACACACTGTTAGTATGCCGTCTCATAAACACAATCGTCTATCTTAACTGGACACAAACACAAAAGTACTATGAAAGTTTGGCGTAAATCTCCTCTGAACACCGAACAAGTCCCATTCAGATCTTGTCTAGACTCTGCCATTCACTTGTCAGCCCATTTGTAAAAACAAAGTCAGATTAGATCTGCAAAGCACACTGCAATTAGTCTAGAATTTTGTCTATAGAAAGACAAACACACCCCACTGAGTATTAAAACGTATTATAAAAGTTTTGCCTAAATCTCCTTTGGACACCTAACAAATCCCAACTAGATCTTGTCTAGACTCTATCATTCACTTGTCAGCCAATTTGTAGCGACAAAATCAGATCAGATCTGCAAAGCACACTGCAATTAGTCTAGAATTTTGTCTATAGAAAGACAGTCTAACCTCAGATTCCAGCATGACATCTCCAGGCAACACGTTCCATATCTGAGCTGGTTTCCAGACTACAGGGTTTGTGATAACATAATGTTCATTGTGGTCACAATGTGGAATGTTAAGACTCGATGTAGATCTCGATCAAAACTTTTATTTTTTTTTTAATTTGGGCTCAGACTTTTTGTGAAAACAATGCTCTCCAATTATTGTGCCTTATTGTGGTCTCTGCACTCGAAGAATAAGAATGAATGAATGAATGAATGAATGAATGAATGAATGAATGAATGAATGAATGAATTTTAAAAATCTGCCTTCTTTAGTATGCTTATACAGCAACCTTAGAGTTCACTGGGTTGGGACCTTATAATAATATAAAGTCGTAGTTCCCAGTGCCACTCTTACTGATCTCTGCGTTGTCAGCTGTGGGCGGACCTAATTTAAGATCTATAGACATCACAGCAGACGGTACGAGCGTATTTGCCTTCTTCTGGCTAGAATTATAATGGCTAGGCATTAATCCAGATCTTTGGATTTTTTGCTGGCATGTTTTGCTGGTGTATGTTCATAGATCATTCAGAATGTCATTGCCATTTATCCACTGGGCCACTTGTGATATAATACCCTGATCTCATATCATGATAGGTATTGATCAAAACTTATTCTACTTGCAGTTGACACAGTCTGTTCATTCTGTTTGTGTTGAGAAGATGCTGGAATTTATCACTAGTGGACTTTTGTGTTTCATGTCTGTGACCAGCTGTTTTGCATCTTCGTTTTCATTAAAATTGTTTACATTCAGAAAA
>JAWQUT010000132.1:1163713-1182748 GCA_033807755.1 Ellobium chinense | reverse complement strand
ATATATGACATATCTATAAATCTGCTTCTATTGTCTTGTTAGCTACAGGGCCATTTCACCCAAGTGATGATCTATGGTTTTTTTTTTAGATGTATGCATTGGCCAACCGCCAACGGCACTGATAGTATCAGAAGCAGCTTAAAGAGATGGGTCTATGAAGGAAGGTTACCATAAAATCGTGCATGTTCTCTTTCACAGACCATTTTCAATAACATTAGCATCAAGCACACGATCACATAATCTTACATCTACACATTCTGAGCTTTGGCTAGCTTTGGCTTAAGTTTTTTAAGCCCGGATGAAGGTTTATGATATAAATATCTTTTTATGCTGAATCTTCATTTTGTTCCCCACGCGTCTTTAATATTGTCCCGAGGAGTAGATTACCGAATTTATTGTACCTGCTTAAATGAGTCAACCGTGAAATGAAAGAAATGCAGACCTCAAATAATAATATAATGCTGAGGTTTTTCTGCTGTAAGGCAACTTTGGCAACTGGAGAGCAGTGATTGATCCCTCCCTTCCTCCTCTGTCCATCCATTCCTCCATCCATCCATCCGTCTCTCTCTCCATCAGTTCGCTCGTCAATCCATCAGTCCGTCCTCTCATCCTCCGTAAAGGGGGTATTACACGTACAGTCGGTACGGAAGGAAATCTGAACTTCGCTTGAGCTTCAGTCCGTCCTTAACGTGTAATAAGAAAACTGGCTGAAATCGTCAGTCCATCCTGCAGTCCGTCCTCACAGCCAGAAAATCAGGTAGCGCCTGATATTTTGGCGTCCGGACTGCCTGCCGGAAGGAGTGAGCGGCATGTCATTGAAGTTTTCCCAGCCGGCGAGAAAACGCCCGTTTACAAACTTATCGAAAATGACATCCTAGCGTGAAAATAATATCAAATTCGGAATCAGCGTATCAAAATTAACAAAATGACTCGCGAGTTACTCGTTTTATTGCCGTAGTTAAAAGTTTAAAAAAGTGTCTATTTCTTTCATAGCGTAGGGCTTGGCCTAGTGTGTTTTGTTGTTCTTGTGTTGACATTGATGATCCGTGTCATTGTCTCGATACACGTCTAGCGAAGTTTTGTGCACGTGTTGTCTTTGTATTGTAGGCCTTTCTATTCTATTATGGCGACGTGGTGCAAAGAATCATAGCGGCTCGCATCACTGTTGATTGCTTAGCGAGACGAGAGACAACAAATTAATGTAAATAAGTCTCTTCGTCCATCCTCATGAAAGTGTTGAAGTCCTCGGAAAAAGCTCTAATTTCCTCCAAAATAATATTTGTGTTTGAGAGCTCACCCCTCTTTAAAAGCCAGTTTTTTTACCACATACCACGTTGTTTTCGTGTTCTTTTATTTTTCAAAATAACATTAATTGCTAGACTATCAAGATCCCGACATGTTGTCTCAGCCATCATGCCTTCATTTGGCGGGAAATTATTTATGACCATGTGCTTGTGTGATCCGGATGGCCTTCATTTTGATCGTTGCGTCTAATACACGTTAAATTTTTACGATGGCCTGCAGGCTGACTGCAGTCAAAAAGTTCTTCCGTACCGACTGTACGTGTAATACCCCCTTAATGTATCCATCCGTTCGTCTGTCTGTCTTTCCTCCTTTCTTCTCTCCATCCACCCGTCCGTCCCTCCTTTTGTCCTTCCGTCCATCCATCTCCCATTTTTTTTTATCTCCTTTGTGTTCGCTACGAATCTGTCTCCGGTGTAGGTGCTAAAGAACATTCAGGACTATTAGCTCTAAGATGTGGATTCAAATGAACATCGGTATGCCTGATCTATAATCTGTAGCCATGTCCGTTTGTGTCCTGTTACTTTAAAACGATCCATTTAAAAGATAACCATTTTGACCTAGCATTGGAGGATCCTTTTTTACGAGAGGTTTTTCATCTAATACTGATGTAAGTAGTTGCGAATTATGTCAGGGTCATGGGTGAATATGTGGAATTAGCGAACGATTCAGAGTTCATATTTACGGTTCAGATTGCTGTGAAGCTGCAGCTCCTTAACCAATTAGAAGTAGTGTGGAATTTTTGTCACACAAGAAAAGGTATTTACAAAAAATGTAAGTTTGCCTTTAATAAAAGAAAACAACAAACAACAAACAACAAACAAACAAACAAACAAACACATTGAGAATTCATACAATACTTTTACTGAGCTAAGTCAATATACATCCATCGTTGCATGTTAAATTTCTTTTGAAAGAGACAATGCAGACATCATTTATGGAGCCACATGCACCGCCTCTCATCAGCTTTGAAATTCCAGTATGGCACTACCGAGCCATCTTAGAGATAAACACACCATCTGTAACTAATCTAATCTTGTCATGTTTACAAAATATGCTGTGCATTTGGACATGATTGTTCTGCCAAAATGTGTATTATCTATCCTAAGCCATATCATTTTGTGGACCCTTCTGCGTTTCAGATGGTATGCTTATACAAAATATAGTCTAGCATGACCACAGAAATTTAGAGTAAGGTTGTGGTTTTTGTATCGTGTAAACTTTCGCTGACATCTCCGAGCCGAGAGGGCCCTGCTTCGATTTAGCATACCCTGCCAACAAAGAACATGGTTATGAAAAAAAAATAGATTCAGCAAAAAAAAAAAAAATGCAAAACGCTACAATTTTATTATAATTATACTACTGTCGGATCCAGTTTATTATATCTGGAATCAATTTCTGTAGGTGCAGGGCTTGTTGAAAGAGGAAATCTGAAGGCTCCTTTAGTCGCAAAACTTCATAGTATCAAGAGGTTATATTTGCAAGTCAGTCACCCTTGAACTCTAGGGACAAATGCTGTTACCGTCTTCCATTCTTCTGTCTTGAAGATCTAAAGTGATCAATGCAAAATGCGAACAGCGACCAGTGTTTTCTTCTCAGGCGTGCGAGACGACTTGTTCGTGCTGGGCTTGGGCGATGCTGTTCTGTACCGCCAAGTGGGTCGGCGACGCCGGGATCCTGGTCTGGCCCTGCGCGGTCCGGATGCCAACGAAGATTCAGGACGACTGACGCCAGAGTGTGGATGATCGTGGTCATCGTGGTCATCGGTGTGGCTGTGTGGGTGAGAGTGACGTGTGCCGTCTTCATGCGTATGCTCGTGGCTGTGGCCATCGGTGTCGTTGGCGCCGTCGTGGCCGTGTGGGTGATCGTGGTCGCCGGTGTGGTTGTGTAGGTGAGAGTGGGTTGTGCCATCCGCGTGGGTGTGCTCGTGGTCGTGACCGTCCTCTCCTTGTTCGTCATCGTGAGTGTGGTCGTGATCGCCGGTGTGGTTGTGTGGGTGAGAGTGGGTCGTCCCGTCAGCGTGAGTGTGTACGTGGTCATGACCATCTCCGTCGTCGTGATCATGGGGATGAGCGTGATCATCCGTATGGCTGTGTGGGTGAGAATGGGTCGTGCCATCCGCGTGAGTATGGACGTGGCTGTGACCATCCAGGTCGCTGTCGTCGCTGTGGCTGTGTGGATGCGAGTGGCGAGTGCCATCTTCATGTTCGTGCTCATGATCATGGTGTGTGTCTCCAAGGGCGTCCACGATCGACCAGACCTCATCCTCGATCTGTTCACCTCCTGCTTTGGCTATAACCGATGTCAGGCGCTCCATGTTGCGACGTTTAGTCTCCTTAAACAACTCTTCGAGCTCGGTAAACTGCTTCATGGGTGAGTCAGAGGCGTTGACTTGAAGGGTATCATTGGCGTCGCGTTTACTTCTGCTGTTGCTGTCAGTGATACGGGCAGTGGCGGATGAATCGGGCAGGGTCAGATCACTGCTGAAGAGGCTGACTGGATCAATATCAAGGTCGTCAAGGGATAGGATGTGACTGTTGAGGTATCTGTAGGAAGCATCATCCTGTGAGACTTCGGTGATTCCACCATCACCGTCTGTGAACAAAGAGGATGAAAGTCGTGTGATTTGTAAAGTGATTTCTACCTTTGAACGTGCAGCTAGATTGACATTTTCTTAAGACATGGACTGGTTAAGAAAAAATCACTACAAAGTGTATATGGTGAGGGAAATAATAAAGTTAAGGAAATGAAAATTATACGCCTTTACATAAACATATAATTGTCTAAGACGAGCAGGGGGAGCAAACATAAAAGACAATAACTGAATTTATGGATATGACTGTCAAGATTTTACACCCAGATACTATTGAGGAAAGTTCAGTGGAAAATGTCCCTCATTTCTCGCTCCATTTTGTGGTGGAATATTTTATGGTCTTGCTAATGTCCGTTTTTAATGTCTCCAAATGTTATTTGGAGGTGATGTGCGCAGATTTCCTGCTGAGGACGTTGCTGTGTCTTATAATGATTTCACGTGGTCTAGTTATTTACTACATAATTAATACATGTATTTTCCTAATGACCACAACTCTGGGCATCAGAAAAAACTTAAAGAGTTGAACTTAACAGTTACGGTGGAGAAGTAAATAATGTTCTGCAAAACCATTTGGAGCTCATTTGGTTGATTCATAGGATACAATCGGCACATGAAAGGCCAAGATTACAATGTGGATTGCAACAAAGCTGACTCTAATCTTGGTTATGTGATCACAGCAGAGACAGATCAAGGTTTACACAAATAAATGTTAGCTGTCTTACAACAAAAGAAAAAAATAAAATTTTTAAAAGGCCTACGTAGCAACATTCAACATTCATTGTGCCATTAACGTGAATAATAAATATGTGGATGAGGGTCATAAAGTGGCCTTGACCTATAGCATCCCCATACCTGGTCCATGGTAAAAATGATGAACAACGACCAGACCGTTATCTTTCTTCTCTACTCGCTTGCTGTATCCGTGATCATGGCCCATGTAAGCGTGCATCTGGCTGTGACAGTTCACAATACTCCTGTGGCGACAGGCCTTGGCCTCGAAATCGTAGAGATGATCATGCTGGCAGTAAACCTGTTGCCAGATGAAATGATATACATAAAAATAATGTCTATGACTTTAAGTCACTTTAACAAAAACAATTCCGAGCCCAAAATCTTTTCTGTAAAAAAAATAATAATATTACAGCAAAGTCATGGCAGTATAAAAATGGTCTGTGTTGTGGAGTCTAAAAATTTACAGAATACACTTTGCCGATGGCGTTATACTATCGATCTGAGATACTCAGTCTTCAGTCCTCATTCTTTAAGATAAACTTTCTCCTCTTTGTTTTCCTCGTTTCACATGCCTTGTCTTAGAAATCTCCGTTTCTCTTGATTGAAATAAGCGCAGTTCAGGAGCTATTGTCATTGAAGATCAACATTTCAGCTCTAGGGCATTATATTTTTCAAAATACATCCTTTAGACCAAGCCACTTAAAGTCTGTGTTTAGAGGTTTCGTGTTATCCAGAGTGTTTTTTATAGGAAATAGAAAACAAAGCAGTTGTTGTTGATGAACAGATGTGTTAAGCAGGGAGCTGTGATAAGAATTGACAGAGTTCCATGTTTAATAACATTCTTTCTGATCTTAGAAACACGAGTGACTTGAGTTGATGAAAGTGTGTCGTGCTAAATCATAGGAGTCTTTAAGATCTACAGCTGGTTCACCTACCAATTACTGAACTATTTTTGTCGTAAACCTACTGAGGATCGGGGCGCCTTACTAGTAAAACGCTGATCATTATTAGTTTCAAAAGAAGGCCATAATAGCTGGACAGACTGTATAAAAGGAGATTAAAGAGCATCATCACTAATTGCTGTTTATGCAGTCTTAGGTGTTTCACTAAATAAATGAAAAAGGCCAGTAATTTGTTTGTTTGTCCATTTGCAAGGCCTGCACCGACGAGGTTTTTTTTCAGATTGCAGCTTTTGTTTCTCCTCAGGCTTTTTTCACCCCCCCCCCCTTCCTCTTTTTGTTTTCATTTGACCTGATTATCTCAACAGTTCAATAAACATGCTATATTATTATGTTATTTGAACAAATTAGCACTTCAAAAATAGAAGCAGTTTCCTTGGTCATCGAAAAAAATGTATGAAATTACTCAGAGAACAAGAGAAAAAAATTATTAACATGGAATCTAAAAGTAAAGTTGCTTTTCAGTATTTGCTACTTAGTGGTGCGCTATATAGAGACTTTAATAATAGTAATAATAATGCGGTTTATAAGTCTCGTATCCAGGTTAATGTCCGCTAATGCGACTTCACACTATTATTACCCCAGCAGGCCTGTTCATTTTAGAACTTTTTCAACTCCCTGGGGAGCATACAGTGCCGCTACATTTATAGGCGCTGATTACTAGCATTCTGACAATATCTTTCACTGCCTATAACCAGGTATCCATTTTACAGAAGGGTGGACTGAGGAAAATGTGAATGAAATGCATTCCCAAGGCACTTACAACATGACCGTGATCGGGAATCGAATACACGACCTTTAGATATTGAGTCCAACGCGTAACCGTTAGGCCACGCTGCTTTTTAGATCTAGGCTTTATCTCATCAGACTTGAACTTGGATAACTTTTCTTCTTTTCCTTCTTTTTGACGTTCCTTGCACATGTCACAGAGCTGGTAGTGACTTGCTATAGAAACTCAGCCCTTCTTCGCAGATCAGAGTCGAGTCCCAAACCGTGGTTTCCAAATTCCAAGATGGTCTGTGCTGGCCCAAATCTTCTCTCTATCTGTGGCTCTTCACGTATGGGCCATCATGTAGGGTATTGTCCTTAAGTTTCGAGGTTTGCTCCCTTCCACATTCTCAGTGTGAAGTTCTATAAACGATTCGTCATGGCCATATTGGTAAAAATCTTGGGGACAGACTGTGCTTTTTATAAGAATGTTAACGATAGGATCGTTCCTCTTTTTCACAGGATGTCCTCCACATCAAAATTTCAGTGGCGTGTGAAATGTTTTTCAGAAAATAACGGGGGAAGAGCCAGCTTCGCATTAAATTATCTAGCAAAGGCCATACTTTAAACATGGCAGCATGTTTCCTCACAACATATAACACACAGAAATAAAAAAGCACTCTGTTGTCAAGGCAACGTTGTGGGGCCATTAACTGCCCCCTTGGCGGGCCAAATTTTGCCTAGCGGGCCAGTTGTTGGGCTCCTCTGTTCGGTAGGGTTCAGATGGAATACAACGGCTGTTTAGTTACTGGACAAATAATTTACTCTGTGAAATCTGACATGAGGTACAATAGCTTATATAATCGGATCCGTAATGTTGTCAAAGTTTTAAGGGTTTATTACAATAAGGAGTGCTTTTTTTCCCTTCTACATAGTCATTTCAAATAAACTTAATAATCACATCAAAATCATGAAACACAATGGCACGGTGTCTAGCAAAATAAATATAAACAGATATTTTGGCACTACAAGCAGTGTTTAAAGGGGAGACTGAATGAAAAGGTAGGGGTGTGATTTTGGAGCTGATGACGATAACATAAAAGAGACTGCTAGGAATTGTACAAGAATCTAGCCATCTCGAACCTTGCATATTCGAAAGTTAATGAATTCAAATTTCCTAGCCCGTTTTAAAACTTTATAATAGACTATCACGTTCTGATTTGGATGATTAACTCCACAGATTCTTACAATCCCATCGTGGGCCATTGGCCTCTTTTATCCTCCTCACCCCCTCCCATCCCCTTCCTCACGCTGTCCCTCCCTTTCCTAGGGATAGAATGATGCAATTTCCCGAGATGAGCAAGTCTTGGCTTTCTTTTCCTTGGCCCAGTAAATTTATAGGCTTGAAAATCGCACTATTTTGTTGGTAATTTGGGCATGCCCGTTTTTGACCTTTTTTAGGTTCTTGGCACCTATTAGTATTAGAGGGTCAAATCACTCATTTTGTACAAACCAATTTATCCGCTAATAGTCTATATGAAATCCCCATCTTGTCGGGCCCTGCCAGCCAGAGTCAGGGAGTAGAAATGTGTAAAATGACCTGTGATCTGCAAAAACAGCTTCCAATTTTAAAGTTTTAAGTACAGTTTGAGCCTTCCAGATTAAGAAAAAATACAGTGTGTAGGCCTATGTATTAGCACGCGCTCAAAATTCGCCTAATAAAAAATTAGAGGCGACCTTTATTGAAAGAGATTTGTGATAAATTTTGGGCGTTGAACTTTCTTTTTCTACCTCTTAAAAGATTGGGCAAAAGAAGTACTTTAACCGCGATGGGAGACATTTCTCGAAATCACAGTGGTGTTTGTAGATTAACACAAAATGTTAATAGGGCAGAGGGGAGAAAAACCAAAAAGTTCCAATATACTTTATGCTTGAAAAGGGCGGTAACTCAACGTGAAATGCCTATGGAAATGTTATCAATATGATTATGTAAATGCATGTGTTTTACGTACCAATTTGTGCCACCTCTGGATTAAATTTGTTGGACCAGTGGAACGCTGGCAATAATATGATCGTGTTGAGGTAGGTCCGACAGAATGCTGTATCAGTTGCTCTAATTAATGAGAACTTTAGCATTGCAGCATGTTGCTTTGGCTATTTCTAAAAGGAGTTAATTTATTCTTTAATATAAAAAAAGGGAACTGCTTACAGGTAAGTCAGCGCCTTTCATAAATTAGAGTAACTGCCCAGACATTCTACTGCAGTTTGCCCAGTACTAAACACATCAGAAAAAAAAGTTTCCCACTCTCTCAGAAAAGAAACAGTTCATCCACAGCTAATCCATATCCTGAGGTAGCAGCAGTAATAGATTGGTCCGATTATGGAAATGGCTCGCGTCATGTCAAGTCATCTTGGCCTACTAGTCTAGATAACCTTCATCAGGCTGGTATACTTCCTAAATGACATTCGCTAACAAAATATTCGAATAGCCCATCCTCTTCCACAAAGATTAATTCAACATTCATTGTGTTCAATGAAATGTGCCGACAGTGCGGAGGAATGTTTGCTTCCAATGGAAACAGATCTCAGATCCAATGCTCTCATGAAATAAAAAAAAACAACATAAATAAAGGTCGACCCAGTCGCTCAGATTTTATAGATACAGCACGGGGCAATCAGCGGACGCCACTAAATAGGGCAATCGCTTAAGGGTACATTAAACCCAAGTCAAATGGAATGATTCAGCAGGTTCTGATGAGCTGACATAATAAATAATGTGTCAGGGGTTCCTAACTTTTCTTCGCTGACGGCCTCCTTGAAACCCTTAAACCGGTCCACATTTGTTTTTATTATCCCTGTCTTCAAATCTCACCTGGTCCATAGGTCAAATGAAGTTTATATAGTCATGGACTTGTCTTTATATTAATATAATTTGCCTACTAGTCAAAGCACCCTCTGATTTGCGTGAACAGTTGTGCAGGAGACGACCAAACTCCATGTCCACACTTTTACAATGCTCCTGTTCTAGTCATATTTGATTTCAAACAAGTCACTATGAGTACATTAACGATTAAGCTAGAAATAAAATGCAAAACGGGTTTTATTGACGCCAGCCCCCTTTTAATAACCCATCAAATTTGAAAAAATTGGCTGCACAACACCAACGTGGATGCAGACACCACAAATGGTAACGATGTCATGCATATGAACGCTAGTTTAAAAAAACTAGAGCAGGTTATTTGAATGCTGGAACTCCACTTTCTTTCATTTTGAAGATAGGAGGTAGACCGCCACTGACCAAAAAGGATAATATCTACACAGCACTGAATCTACATTATGTGACTCACACAGCAAATATGAGCGAAATCGGTGGAGATATAAGCTTGCACGACGTGTAACCAATAAGGCCTTTTTTTTGTTCCTTTTCATATGATGACCCTGACATTTGCACGCCAAACCGCTTGGGAATCATTTCAGAATGTTCTTTTATGTTGTTCCATGTGAATCCCAGCACATCCGTGTCAATAGGCAACAGAATGCATTTGGAAAATGGATTAAAAGGAGAGAAAAGTGTGCTGAAGGCATACCGGAACAATAATGTGGCTGCTAACATTGTCGTAATTGTGACATCGATCAGTTCATTACCATGTGGAACTGTCTCGCCATCATGTCAATAGCTTTGTTTGCATCAGGTTTTAACATCTCATTCCATCACAGTTGTGGCTTTATCAGAGGCGAGGGTTTAAACATCGCCTACGCTACTCAACGAGATACTTAGAACTAACAGGATTTGAATCTGCAAGGGCCTTTCACAGTTAGACACTAACGCTTCGCCTCTTTCGGCCGCGTCGATAGCTTAGATCTATGTGAATTGATTCGTATTTCTTATATATACTTCCTTATGAGCTTGCTGAAATCGTAACCGGTTATCGTACTCCTAGTTTCTCATCTCAGCGAGCTATTTTGTAGACAAGAAAACAATCAAGAGAATTGTCTCCACTAGCTGTGACATCGAAAAAAGTCCATCCTATGTCAAGTGTGACGTCGCTCCATTTATGTTTCTAGATAACTACGTCATTAGTGGCACTACATTCTTGTGGGGTCGTATTATTCTTGTGAAGGGAGATTACCCACGCTGGTAGAGTTACCGGGTGCAACAGAATCCTAGGACATCACAACTGACTCCCGGGGTTAAAAAAAAAATAGAGAGAGAGCTAACAAAAATGTACGGCACGGATTCAAAATTCTCTTTTTTTTTTTTTCACATGCTGGTAAATGAGATAGGGAATCCCAATCAGTGTTTCTGTTTAAAGGATTGATCCCCGCCTCCGTAAAGACCAATCTCTCATTGCTCGGCTGAGCCTCGCAATGTGCACTTCGGTCTAAAGAGATCAGTCCATTAAGCAAAAAATCAGTGACGAGAATTCCCCACATCATATCCCCTGTATGCCTCATCTTTGAGACTTAAAAGTCACAACTACTACGACGACGACAACAGCTTTGTCCAGCAACGAGGGTTTTAACATCGCCTATACTACTCAACGAGATTCCTAGAACTAACAGGATTTGAATCTGGGGCCTTTTGCAGCTATAAACTAACGCTTCATCTCTACATTTACCTCACCAGAAGCTACGGGATCATAGCTTCCGGATTGGGGCAGCATCAGAAGCAGCAGCACAAGGCAGATCAGATGCGCAGATTCGTGTCTTGGATCGGTGGAAGTCTGATGCCTTTTGGGGGTACATTCGGACTTCAGTACCTTCCAGCTGGCCAGGCTCTTCCTGTCTGTCTGGTTCTCACTACATCCTAGGGAGGCTACTCCTGACAGTCTGTGTTTAGTTACGTATCTTCACCTACGTGCACTTTTGCTTCTGCCTTCCTCCATCCACTTTCTTTGATAATGCCTCGAGTCATAACCAGATAGGTGGCTCTGACTCGAGGCTGTGGGAGAATCGCCCAAGAACAAGACAACAACACACAACAATCTATTTTTGTATCCATGTTTACACCATTTATATTTCTCCTACGTGCATATTTTTTCCCCGAGTACAGCCATTTGTACATAATTATTCTTGATCCATTGCTTATCGTTTCTCTTCAATATAAAATACTCTTGCCAATATAATGAATTAAATTGCAAGAAAATTATATTCCAACCTCAGTAGAAGTGTCATGTTTTTACCATTGTGCACCTGGAGTGGAAAAGGGGGGGGGGGGGGGGGAGCAGCTGCATGCTAAGGGTTGACATACAAAGTCATTTATCGAGCAATTTGGCATTAGGAATGGATCACAGTTATTTTTGTCGTGGGCGATCTGTAAAGTGTTTCACTGTTGTTTCTATTTTTTGTTGTGATGCTGGTATCTGGCAGGCCTAGTGCTTGGTAAATGTTTGATAGTGTATAATGGGTCACTATATTCTGTTATCTGGAACACTCAGGAGATCCTATTTTGTTGTTGATTGAATCCAGCCGCAGATACACCGATAAATGAACAGGAGAGGTTTACGATGAGTTTTCCTCATTATGTTGACGCATAATCAACAACTGGGAAATGACAAAAAAGGTGCGTATCCAAAGTTGTTGTTAGAAGTGAAATACTTTGCACTTCGTTGACAATGGTTGGATTTCAGTATGTAATTATGATATTTATCTGATGAGTGATGAATTTAGAGAGCAGCACTGAGTGCAAAAGTGTTTTATGGATATTAGATGGGAAAAAAAATATCATTTCAAATTATAAATGGGTATCTCTAACTCATTTGCTAAATTTGAGCGTAATAGACAATCAATACGCGTAACTGCTGCATTAAGGATACTGTCTGTCACATCTGCAACTGCCACAGGTTTCAAACTTACTTTACTAAAATTTTGGGAAAATCATGTTTTTGCTTATTCATTTAACCAACCGTTAAAGTCTACCTTGCATCTGGTTCATAACACAAAATTGTTATGCTCGCCTCCTTCCACACCAGTTCTTCAGGTGTGGAACTCTTGACTTTTATTGTACGTTTTATCAACACGACCACTAATCTCATCTTTTTACTCTATTCTCATAGCAAATTATCTCACCTTCCCACCTGTTTATCAACGTTGGCCGTAGCCACCACGAGGTCTTCGGCTGTCTAACGTTATCACCACACACGTTGAATAATGCTGCTCTGTCGGGATTAGCCTCCTATTACTCATTTAATGTACATGCAATTACGTTGTTTTATCTGCTTATGTATATGCTTGGCCTACGGATGTTTGTTTGCCCATACGTTATTACTGTGTAACCTATGGCCGTATGCATATTCCATACGTTAGTTAACGCACTGCATTAACTACTGTGAACACTACTACTGTATTGGGAATTTCCCGTGGCTACCGCAGTGCGTTAACTGAAGTAAGAAGTATGCATACGGCCACTGGGCTCAAAAACAGACTTCAACTGAACTGAGTACAATATGTTACTATCAAACTCACCCTGCTACCATCGAAGTGCTCACACTTCCAAAAGGTCATGCACGTGTTGTCCTGGAGATTGGGCTCGTGTCCAAATCGGGTCATACAGACGTATTTCCACTTTTCCACGTCGTTGTAATTGTGTTCTCCGTGGTCGCTGTGGTCGGTGTTGTACGCGACAGTGTTGACATCATAGTCCATGCCCATGTTACTGACCTTGTCAGCGTAGACGTAGTCGTTGCTGTGAGACATGGCAGGTTGGCCTTGAACTTGCTGGTAGCCCTGGTTGCCATGGTGATGACCTTGAGCGTTGAAATGGTGGGCGTGGGCGTGGGCGTGGGCGGCGCCGCCGCCGTGAGTGTGGTCGGAGGTGGAGATGCGGGGGTGCTTGTGAGGTGTTCCTGCTTGATGCATCTGGACGTGCTGCTGACCATTGACGATCACCACTGGCACTGGGTCCGGCTTATCTACTATGACCTTCGGACGCTGCAGTAGATGTCTGACATGCACCACCTGAAATAACAGTAATAATAATAGTAGTAATAATAACAATAATAATAATAATGCGGTTTATAAATCTCCTATGTAAGCTAATACCCACTCACGCAACTTCATATTATTATCACTCCATCAGGCCTGGTCACTCTAGAACTTTCTCAGCTCCCTGGGAAGCATAAAGTGCAGTGCCATTTAAAGAAATTGAGCATTAGCACTCTGACATTATCTGGCGCCGTCTATTTTACAGACGGATGGACTGGGGAGAATGTCAATAAAATGCTTTCCCAGGTCAAATATATGAATCGAATCATATATAAAAGCTTTGAGCCGTGCTTCAAAGAAACGAAACGAGCATAAAGTAGGAAGAGGTTATTCATTATTTCGACGACGATGAACAGGAAAATTGATGCCTACGTTAATATCAGCTTTTGACAGCTTCATTATCCCATCAGACAACTTTACCGATTTTTATAAATGTAGATTCAGACTTGTGATCCTTTGTCGTCTCCCTGTCTTTGAAATTAAAGGTTACCTTGCTAGACTTATATATGCATCTCTAAAATCAAGATTTTATATTGTATTTAATCCATACTATCTCTTGAACCACAGGCACATGCTCAGTTGTGATGCAGACAGTGACATTATGGATTATTTAAGTGTGCTAAAAATAATAGTTTAGTAAATCGATTATTAAAATACCCGTAAAAGATATGTTGTACTGTATTTGAGACCGATCCCTCCTGACTTTTAATGGTGTGTTTCTAAAACTGGAAAACCGTATCGCCAACATTGTTAGTACTACAGTAAATCATCTGTATTTTGGACTGATTGTGGAGCATGAGGCCTGGAGTTTTGAACCTGTCTGGCATAGTAAGATTTATGGGAGATCATCCATTCGCCGTCATTGCGTTAAACATAGTCACCTGTACCAGTTAGTGAAATCTGTTCACCTACAATTTAAGATTAGATACATGCAAGCACTGTTTACGATTCTTTTCATACGATATTAACATATGGTATAAATTTGGAGAAAGAGCTTTTGCGTTCTCAGGACCATATGTTTGGAATAAACTGCCTAAAAACATTTGTAAACTTCTCAAAATACATTTGTTCAAACAATATCTTGGTTTACCATAACAGTCTGCGAAACCAATTTTTTTTTTGTTTACATCTGTATTGCAGTACATGTGTACAGAGTGTAGTATGCTTGGGTGTGTGAGCTGAATATTATATAATCTTATTTACTTCTCTATGTAAAGCGCTCAGAGCCTGTATGTACAGGGATGAGCGATATATAAATAATATGTATTATTATATGGAATTAAGACTGTGAACATAAAATATATTAACCTTAAACTGTTCATCTACAAATTTTGTGCTCGATTTTAATGCATTGCAGTAATTCAATAAAATAGACCCATATTCTGGTCAAAATGATATTTCCATGAATCTTATCGTTGGGTTAAAGAACATAGTGCCAGCGTATAATGATCTCGATCATCTGGGCAGAAATCTGTCGAGCTCATGACGCGGGTAGGGGAGATAAAGACTGTCCCAATCTTGACTACCTACTTTTTCAGTGAATTCGGTCTCAGCACATCAGACCACTATGTTGGGCGAATGGAAAAGATTTCGATTATTACTATTAATACAATACAGCATAATCGACAATGCTTTATTGGCGAATGGATGATCCGCATTCTGCTTAAAAAAAACAATCTGCTATTGTGTCATGTCGGTGAACTCTAACGCGTCCAGATTTATTGTGTGTGGGGCCCCTAAGGCAACAAAAGGCCGCTTGAATTCTTTTGTGACAACAAAAATTACCTGGGGCCTATTGATCCTTAAGAGTCTTGTGTCCCTTTTAGGTCCTTTCAGCGGCTTAGGGCCTGTGAAGGAGTCTGATATCTTCCGATAGAACGTCTTATGTTGGTTTTCCTGACAAAATCACCCTTCAGTATACTCGTCATTTATATGTCAATACTCATCTCCAGACAAAATGTTTCTGCAAAACTCTAAATGCCCTTATTGATAAAATAACAGAAATCAGACGAGCATTTTGCTTGAAACAACGAGATTATCCTCCAACAAATCACTGAATGTACTCAAAAACAGTTGGCATAGATATAAGCTCTTTCGTTTTGCTATTGTGCAACCTTTCCTGGCTATAGTAAATCTAAACTTTGGGTTCCGAATCCATAAGTGTATTATAATCATGGTCGTCAAAGAAACACGTCATGTCTTTCGTCAATTCCTATTCAGCCTGCATTAAGTCAAAATACTTACAAAAACAACAGAAGTCTTGAAAAAAGGTGTGAGCCTCCCTATGCGTAGCTGAAGGGAAAATAATGTATTAGTTCAACAAGACAAATAGAACTAAGCTCTCAGAATCACAAGGTCATTGACTGCCATTGGCAAACCCTCAAATTAAACATGGCGTTGGGAATTCCTCTTTAGATATCGACGTTGGAGAAAATCGTTCTTTTGCCGAGGCTCCAGACCATAAGCAAACAAATACATAAACCCTTGAAAACCACAGAGATGTGATGTGATCAAAATAGCACCGACAGAAAAGAAAATAAATGTTCAGATCTTGAAGAAGGCAAATTACGAGAGAAATCACTTCCAACGGTGAAGAGAAGATACTCAAAAGTCATGAGACATACAATGAAAAAACATAAATTATAACACTATGTAATTACTAAAAAACTGAATGGTAAAAACACTAGAGAAAGACAGAGAGAAGACTCAGGATGGCCTATTAAGTTGAAAGGAAACACAAAACAGCCAGTGTTGAACTGATTGTTGACAGACAGAAGTAGATGTCTGTGACTGCCTACGCAAGTTGGCATTGTACTTGAAGAGGATGACTGACGAATAATTAGACACAACTTCAGAACCCCCTGCTAGGAACTCAATAAGCTAAGCTACTTATCTGGATTAGAACTGATGACTTACAGAACATCCTCTGGGCTCACATTATATTTTAAAACACTGCAATTTTCTGAAGATCTCGTCCACGTGAACTCACGTTTATAATGAAGAATGACACTTACGTTCCTCTGCAGAAATTTCTTGTGGCTCTTATGGGTGAAAAGTTTTCACTATGAACGTATCAAGAAGAGCATACAGTTCTCTTTTCAGGGATGGCAAGCTCGAATTACTGTTATGTGATATAATTTGCAGCCAAAATAAAAAAAAAAAAAAAAAGACCTGATGTCGTCAGCAATACAATGCATTCTTGTGTTTGTAATGTATAATCAGATAACATAACTAGGTGCATGCAATGTGCAATAATGAATCAGTATAATTTTTACACGTGTGTGTGTGTGTGTGTGTGTGTGTGTGTGTGTGTGTGTGCGTGTGTGTGTGTGTGTGTGTGGGTGGGTGAATAGGTGTCCGTGTCCGTCCGTCCGTCCGTGTCCTGAGGATGATACTCTTCTTTACCTGATCACGACAGCACAAACAGCCTTATAACGCTTCGTCATCGTTCAGTAAGGGCTTGGACTATTGAGATTGTTCACATTTTTCTCTCATGTCTATGTGTCATAATTATGGGAAATCATCATCATTTCAACACATTTTTAGAAGTGGTAGACAGGCCTATGCATACGAAGTTTTACATTAAAAGTTCTCTCGGACGCCCGCGCAATCAAACAAACACCGCGAAGGCATTTGTGAGTTATGGACATTTCGGATACGCAGAAACGTCTGCGTTGCCTGGTGGCGAAGGCGCGGTCTAGTTTTTAACTACTGCCGGCTGAATGGTCAGAGGAGACCAGGATCCTAATCTCCTTTGACACCAGGACAATAATATTGGGGCTTCTGGCCTCTAAAGCTTGCTGATGAAATGTCCACAATTAGGTAAGTAAGGTGAGTAACATGTTTGTGTCGTCCTTTTTTTTTTCATACTTTTTCGCAAGCTTTCTCGGAGGTCCGCACATCTGGTCATATATATGCGATAGAAACAGATGATAGTTACATTCCAGTGTGAAGAGATTGAATACACTCGAAAATATTTCCTCCTTTCGTCATCCTAACCTCCATCAAATTTCTATATTTTCTTCTCAGTAACAAACTTATAAGTAATCTTAGCCAGTGCTTTTTTTTTTTTTAAATTTTCAGAATGAGGCAACATCTATCTGAACAGAAAGTATTTCAACTAAGATATACGAAATAATTATAAACCGAATGACAGTCAGTCTACTCTTCTATCTTCTGTGCCTACATTGGATTTAGCAAGTCCATGTCAGGCTTCTTGTTCCAAACTGCAGGATTGTGTACTCAAACTAAATGCAGTCATTATGATCAAGAGATGCATTCAGAAGTGTTTAAATGAAGAACTTTATTGTCTATCATACTGTTGTATCGTGTTTTTTCGAAATCTTTCCATTCTCCATCGTCTTGCCAGACATTGATTCATGCCAAAAATGAAAAGCTATTTCAGTTTACGATCCGGGACTCAGCTTGCTGTTCCTCTGAGGACAATGGATTGTCCGCGTTGACATGTAGTAGGTATGGCAGATTTTTGAAAGATTATGGGGATGGTAAGACAATAAAATTAAATTTGATTCTGCCTTTATTTGACACAAAATAGATCTATGTTGAAAAAAAATTGATAAATTAATTTATTTCGAAACATGGTCACCGTTTTCGTGTGTATGAGCACTTCATCATTGAAAAAAATAGGCATACAAAGAAAAGCAAGTGAATAGAACTAGAAGTCTGTGGGCCAGAAACAGAAACAGTAATTGATCAACCGAGAGCCGTAACGAAAGGGCGTGCGAACGAAGGCGGTGAATAGACAATACATTTCGAAAATTACATATGGAGACACAATAAGAATGGCGCTAGATTGGAGCAAGAATGGAAATGAAATGTCGGAGGACCCAGATAAACATGGATGAAAACAGCTTTAATGAGCTTTTAACAGAAATAGATGAAACATGGAATTCCGCTACGCGGACGACGCCCCCAGAGAATCCGAAGGAGAAGCGTTAACATATCACTCCTAATGCTTCCTCAAGGTGATAAAGTCTAGTTATAGAAATATCACTTAAGTTCACATGATGAGCTTGTTTGTTTTTTTGAAAATAAGTTATTTAATTTTCTTTCAGTTCCGTTTTTCACTTCTGAAACATTTAAACCCAAATAGAGTTACATGCCTTTTGTCCTGCTCTCTCCCTCCATCAAAACCAGCACTACCTCATGCCCTCTTATTCTGTGACCAAAATAAGAGATCTACATTTACAAATGGTTCTCTTCCTCGCCATCTAGCCTTCTCGATCAGCCTACCAGACGTTTCCTTGGAACTATCATAAGGGTCTGGTTCTGGACATCAAGATGAAATCAAAATATGGTACTCTCAATCGCCACGTAATCAATTCACAGGAATGTACTTGTTTTCCTGTTGTGGCTTTGGCCGCCGAGTGTTAAAGACATTCCAAAATATCCTAGGTGTTGCACAGTCTGAGAAACTCTCCTCCCCATCCTTACCCTTCACAATACATGCCACTTCCATCAAAATCACAATTTATGCCCGATTGCCTCCAAGCAGTGGTGTTGTTCAGGGAATGTCCCATGTTTGTTTTTTCTTCCTTAACTCTGGTACTAACCCTGACTCGAACTCTAAATAATAATAATAATAATGCTGTTTATAAGTCTCATATCCAGGCTTATGCCCGCTCATGCGACTTCACACTATTATTACCCCAGCAGGCCTGATCACTCTAGGACTTTCTCGTCTCCCTGGGGAGCATACAGTGCCGCTGCCATTTATAGGCGCTGATCACTAGCATT
>JAWQUT010000132.1:1149386-1162964 GCA_033807755.1 Ellobium chinense | reverse complement strand
CCTGGAAGCTTTGCTGAGACATCCGAGCATAATTCTTGAATTTTTCGGGGTCATGTAGCAGCTTAGGGTACAGAGTAGCATATTCACTCTTAGTCTGGCGGGTACAGTAGATAGGTCTACACCACATTTTTTTTCTTTGCTGCGAAGCATGCAGAATCACAGGATCAATGATCAGGGGATCACTTAATAAAAACATCATTTTGCGAGATGAAACACAGAACACACGCACGACATTCAAACCACAACTGTTCTGAGCTGCAAAAGCGTAGAGTGTATACATGTGTATGGTGTATGGAGACAGTTTGTGTATGGCCAGTCGGACACCCCCTGTATGATGTATGATGTATGATCAGTCCGACGCCAGCCTAAGGGTCTGGTTCTAGACATCAAGATGAAATCAAAATATGGTACTCTCAATCGCCACATAATCAATTCACAGGTATGTACTTGTTTTCCTGTTGTGGTTTTGGCCTCCGAATGTTAAAGACATTTCAAAATATCCTAGGTGTTGCACAGTCTGAGAAACTCCCCTCCCCATCCTTACCCTTCAGAATACATGCCTCTTCCATCAAAATCACAATTTATGCCCGATTGCCTCCAAGCAATGGTGTTGTTCAGGGAATGTCCCATGTTTGTTTTTCCTTCCTTAATTCTGGTACTAACCCTGACTCGAACTCTAAATAATAATAATAATAATGCGGTTTATAAGTCTCATATCCAGGCTAATGCCCGCACATGTGACTTCACAATATTATTACCCCAGCAAGCCTGATCACTCTAGGACTTCCTCGACTCCCTGGGGAGCATACAGTGCCGCTGCCATTTATAGGCGCTGATCACTAGCATTCTGACAATATCTTCCACTGTCTATAGCCAGGTACCCATTTGACAGACGGGTGGACTGAGGAAAATGTGAATGAAATGCTTTCCCAAGACATTTACAACATGACCGTGGTCGGGAATCGAACTCAGGACCTTTAGATCTTGAGTCCAACGCCGTAACCATTAGGCCACGCTGCTTCACAACTCTAAAACAAGCTCTAGACGAGAGTGTCCTGAAAAATTACTACGAATTTACTAGAGTTCAAGGTTCACTGACAGCTTAGTGCAGTGTCGCGCGCAAAAAAAAAAAATGCAGCTCTTTTCTACAGGACCTCAAAAAACAAGAGTACAGATGTTTTTATCTGTCCTGAAACAGATTTTCTACAAGACCAATCATAACCTTTTGCGAGATTAGAAATAATGAGATTCCTTTGGTGTGCTAGCTGCTTTCAAATTAAGCTGATAATGGCGTCATATATCTGTCTGACGAATGGCGATATAGCATAACGTCTGGCACAGTCTTATCTTGGGAAACTGGAACCAGGTCAAAATTAGAGACTGAGCCAACACCAGAATAATTATCGGGCTAATGACATTTGGCAGTTCGTTAGGAGTTATGTGCTTGAGTGACAAGGTTCAAAGGTACTGTATAATAAAATGACTGAGAAAATCGGCAAATAGGACATACAGTCAATCAACGTCACCGACCTACATTCCACGTAATCGCAACCTTGGCATAATCACAGCAGTTTTCACAAAGATAATAATGTGCGGGTATTGTATTTTCTCTTTAAAAGTTGCTGGATAAACGCAACTCTGGTCAATGACTTCCTAGGAGTTGGGATTATGTGCATTCGACTGTATAAAACCTCAGAGGAGTTTTACAGTCGAATGTAAATTCATACCTTCCATCACTGTCTTCTTGACTAATCAAACACAGTTGACCCTTCTTTATGACAATCGTCTTAATCAAAACTTTTGCATAAAAGATAATGTCTTTTTCGCCGATTACAGAATATCTTGTTCTTTACGTAAGCGTTACTGGATACGACATTCGCAGTTCCTTGGAAGAAATCTGGATCTTCCCATGCTCTCAAGGTATTGCAATTTTAATCAGTAGTTCCTGTAATACTATTATGGACGACATTAATTTGGTCCGTATAAAATGGATCGCCTTAGGAAAACAGTACTCGTTCACAAGTTGTTAGCAGAGACAAAGGAATTTTTTTTTTGTGGTTCCCAAGTTTATATATCTTAGTCACAGGTTTGGTGCGCTCATACCATTATGAAGACAACTCATAATTTATACTATTCAAAACAAAAGAAACGGTTTTTAATTCTTTGGTCGACCGACATACCTATGAAACCTTTGAATTGCTCTTGTGAGATTTTAGCTTTGGCAGTTGATTGTCACCCTCTACAGGATTTGACCTTATGTTTTATGATAATCGTGAATGTGACTGAAACAAACAAACAAACAAACAAACAAACAACAAAAGGACGATTGCGGTCGCCATACGTTTGTGACTGTGATATGAAGGCTAAAGGAAATTCGAATGATGGTCACTAACATTCGATGGTCTCGGCAGGTGATAGCGGATCCATAGACAGATGGATACTAGACCACTATAGCCATGTTAACACTTAGAGCACCCGCTTGTTTTAACCTCTCTGGACGCCAGCTCCAGGTTTTCACTCTCTAGATGCGATTTAACGAAACGAACGGAAATACATCCAATTCGTCGGTGAACACTGCAAAACGTGTTCCAAGTTTTCTACATCACAACCGTTTATAACAAAATCCGCTTATCTCTAAATATATGTGTTTACGTCACTTACGGGAGAGGTCAACAGAAACCCTCTGAAATTGTTACATGATCAAACTAGTCAATTCCCGTGGGCAAAGAACAAATCGTATTGAGTTTAGGTACTCTCCACACCATATACATGTTTGTGGCTCTTCTCAGTAGCACAAAGTGTCCAAATCCTTTCTCGTAACTCTGAGCCAAATTCTTGATCAAAAACATCAATTGCTTTGTTATTCTGTCATGTATTCCAGTTGCCTTGATCCTTATTAAAAATTTGGTAATTGAAAAATCAAGCAACTCTAAAACAAAACGAGTTTTTCTCTCTCTTGTAAAACTTGGCTCTCGGCCTCATACACGGTTTGTGATTATCACCAACGCAAGAAGCTTAACGCCATACTAACATTTCGGCCTACAGCGTCCGGCTCGTGTTAATGTTCACTTCACCTACATCTTCGGTATTGAATCTCTACAAGTGGTAGTGTATAGTATTTTACAATGTGTTTGTCGGCTACACGTTCAAAGCTTTTTACCTGTGTTTGCAAACTGAAAAGATTAATCTTGTCAGCACAATGGACGGGGGCCACTGAAAGGGTTAATAGTAGATGAGTGTGCGTGACGCCAGCAGTCGAAATGAGGCTTAAGTCGGTTTATTGTCGTTAAAACAATCCTTTGCCTTCCCTGCAACGCCTCCCTCGCGAAATGAGATGTATTACGTTGTATGCCACCGCAAACCAATTTTCCTGTACGGGTAAATAAAAGTCGCATTTTCATTTCACGTTCATTTTTTTTTTCAGATGTTATCGAATCCGCTTGAAGGCAGCACCCTTAGAGCACGGGGGAAATTTGCAATTATCCATTAACTTTTAATATACAAAAAATATTTTGTGAAAACTGTTATGAGTAAGAAAAGACTGTGATGAAGAGGATTACCGCTTAGAGAAACCAAGGGCGTCTTTCAAAACTTTGTTCAAGAAATTTTTCATTCTTGGCAAATGGAGAAAACTAAGATAGGTGTTTGCCAAACTGATAGATACTGCGCGACATGAAAATCCTGTAAATTGGCAGACCGTCATCCCCTTTTAAGGTGACATCGCAAAAATAAAAAGGAGAAAAAGGGGGGGGGGGGGGGGNGGGGGGGGGGGTGATTAAGCACTGTCCGAGTTACATATGAGAAACATCAAATGTCCCGACCACGTGGCAAGCTGTGTCCTGTGACGGTCAATAAACGTATTGCGTTAACTGCAGTGAACACTACTGACATTTTGTGCATACCCCATGGTTACCGCAGTGCGTTAACTAACGTAAGGATTATGCAAACGACCCGTGCTCTGATTGAATTGTTCTGTTAATGTAACAATATCATTATGTATAATATATTCATGTTCCACACGAGTCACAGAGTAAAATGTATCTACTCTGACGAGGGCTGAAAAAGCTAAACATAATTTCTTCAGAACATTGCCTTGTACACATACATAGTCTACTTCGTTTATATAATTATTGTAAATATTTTCTTCACTGGGTGTAGGGATGGCGGCTATGTCAAGCTCTCAAGAGTCTGCTAGACTGCAGCTGCGGTATTGTTTTATGTGTGTGTGTTTGTGTGTGTGTGTGTGTGAGTGTGTGTGTGTGTGTGTGTGTGTGTGTGTGTGTGTGTGTGTGTGTCTGTGTGTCTGTGTGCATGCCAGAGCGGTGCGTTGCGTCCGGAGAACGGAAATTAAATGCACTCTGTCAACAGATGCAAATGAAAATATGAACCTGTAATGCTCTAGCTATAATCGGTTGTTTACCACGCTCTTTTCATCTCATCAGCCATTAAAATATGAGAACTTCACGCGAGAGCGAACGCTTTTAATCACGTACAAAACCCAAATCTTATCTGTCAGTCTCTGAGCACTTGAATGACACAGAATGGAAGTGCAGAGACAGGCAGATTTGTAAAGGGAAATGAAACGGTGGGGAATTTAGAGACCATGCAGAAATATTCAACGTGTTATTACTCTGAAATAGGAATTCCACTCAGTCTGTACAAGATGGTAAACAATCAATTTTTAAATAGAATAAGTTTACAAAAACAACCACACACACTCACAAACCCAAAACCTAACAATTCAAATTTCAGCTCTGGATTTACAATTAAAAATTAATGTTGAAGTATTTCTAATAGCATGTGGTATTTTTTTATCCTCGAAAGCATTTCAGATTATCCTCTTTTCATTGATTTCAAACTGCCTGGATTCTGAAGATAAGGTTGGAAAAGGCCTTTGAGAACTCAAAGTGTCCAAAACCATGTAGATGGTTATATTCTGATTCACCCACCATGCTCTTTCCGGAGGAGCAATTCAAAGGAAAGTGCGGTTTTCATAACAATTTGAAATAAAAATTGTTTAAAATTGTTTTTGTCACGGCTGAAGAAAGTAGACCAAGGTTCCATGAAGTGGGAATGAAACGAAAAAAGACTCCTCCTTCTGTTCTCCTCCCACACAAACAGTCGCATTTTTTCTCAAAACACCTTTATAACGACTGTATAGACACATGGCATGTCTGTTTCTATATAGGATGTGGATTGATAGTACACGTAATAAACGAAATTTCTGTCCTGAGTTCCTATGTGCTTCTGTTCTGTTAAAATGTGCTTTCAAATTTCTGAATTTTCATTCAAGGCGATCCGTACTCCTTTTCTGGTCGTAACGCACATTACCGTATGTGTGCTTTTGACGCAACATTTTGAAATGTGATTACTATAATCGTGTATAATCCCATCACATGGCTGAAGTTTATTATGATTATGCTCCATATCATGATGTTTGGTGTGGCAAAGTTTGAAAAGTGTGTATTGATTGTTTTCAAAGTTATTAACAAACGTGGAGTGGTCGTGGAGGGGTTTTTTTTTTTTTTTTTGTGCCACTCCTTATGTCTTCCATCTGGGATTCCTTTCACAAAGACCGACGTTTTAAATTGCTTCTGGCGAGTAATCAGTTATGCTCGCGCACATAACATTATCCGCCACTTCATCTATTTTTTATTCCTTCGAGTTATCATTCTAATCTTTCGATGAGTCTCTTTATTTCCTTTGCTTTGGAGACAAGCCGGAGATCGGGGTTATAATTTCATCGCTAAGCGCTATCAAGACGTTTGCTCATGAAAAATTCACGTTTGCCCCTAACGCACTCATTCTTAATCCAAGCCATGGATGAATGGGCAGGGAGTGAAAGGTAATGCTGCACGGGGTATCTATATCGACTACTTTTTGAGGTATCGTTATCGACTAATACGCTGTGTAATGTGTCGTTAAAGGGTCATTCCATGTAAAATGTTACCTGAGGACTAGTTTTTTAAATGCAACTTACTATAAAGCAAGTTGGTGCATCATTGTGCAGAATAGTTGGAATAGTTCAATGTATTTGGAAGGAAGACTTCACTTCTTAATTTGCAAAGTAGCTTTCTTCTCTAGAATATTGTGTTACCCATCGTGTCCCATCAGTTACCAAGTTTTTGTTCCATCAGTTACTCAGAAAGACGGCACTGCTGTGCTAAATTGTTGTTGTTGGATAAAATTGCTTTATCCACATATCTGAGTGTATAAAATTATGCTTTTCTATTATCAGTAGCTGAATATCAGAAATTTCGCTACTTTGGGTTACCATATGAAAACGAAGGTACTTTTTCTGTCCCATCAGTTACCAACCCTATGAGGTGTGATTATATGAGATCCAATTTATCTCTTAAGTCAAATTTTAGTTTGGTCATTTAATTTGATATTGCTTTTTTATTTATATAAAGAAAACAAAACAAAATAGATTATAAGTAAATATGCGAATGCATTTTGTTTTAAAAGTATTGTCTAAATGTCCCGTCAGTTACCATGGAACGACCCTAAAGCAATATTCATCCTATTTTTACTGTGGGAAGGGAAGTCCGGCTATGGAGGGCTGTGGATACTGCTTCGACTTAAATGCATTTGCTGTCATATTTCAAAGACTAGATATTTTGATATCAATTTTCTTCACCATAGAAGGAAAAGTAAACCCGTGGTCTGCAAAGTTTCTATGCAGTTTGAAATAATAATTGTACTCGTAAAATTCGGAAATAGCGCGTCATTGGGAGGTGTGAAGTAGTGTGAAGTCACGTGACTGGGCAGCAGCCTGGTGACCAGACTTATAAACCACATTATTATTATTATTATTATTATTATTATTATTGTAGGCGTGTGATTGAATTCGAATGAGTGAAGTGTCCCATTACACTTCTCCTCTCCTTTTATACCCCAGACGGGCCTTTAATGTCTGTGCTAGCAGCCCAATAAACGCATCATGTTGACATCTTCTTTTTGTCTCACTATTTCTTTTCTGCTATAGAATGATCTGCAGGTCTGTTTTCTTAAAAATAAACCTCTTAACGGCTATGTTTGTGTTTTCTTTTGCTCCACCTCCCTTCCAGATAAAATATGGTAGACTGATCGCCCTGCTCGTTAAAGTTCATGTTCATTTCTTAACGATAACATTAAAATGCATTAAAATACACATAGGTGGGGCCGAGCCAGGTTGCGGCTGAAAATGGGGGCTACAAAATGCCGTCAGGTGTATCGTTTGCACTTGACCCAATGTGAATCTACTATTCTAACTTCATGGAAACTGTATCCGTGGCTTTAAGCATGTGTACCACGATTATGAAAGCATGTGGACCACAGTTACGATGACAGAAGGCTTGTCGGACGTAAATCAATATGCAACTGAAATAAAAATTTCGGAGAGAAAAAAAATATATGTCATCATGAGCAGAAACCAACAAATCTATGAACAGTGGAATTATTTCACAGATACAGCTTCTGCCAAAACCTTAGTGCCTTCAACATTATCTTGATGACAGCAATATGAAAGTCCATTTGCTGGCATTTGTGAGTCGGATACAAGTTAAGGATATCTGCAAGAGAAAACTTCCAAAAGCGTGTGGGACCCGTGACCTCAAGGACTACGCCTCTGTAAATACGTCTTAAGCGTTGTAAACATGTCTTAAGGGTTCTATAATACAAGATTAAGTGCAGTATGTTTTAGCTTTGCCAGTAAACGCAAAGTAAAATGTAATGGTGTAATCTAATGTAACTTTTGCTGTTCGTTCCTTGAAGAACATACAAAATCATAATTTCCTGCTTAATACTACATGATTCTGCTATGAAGTAATCAAGAAGCTGCAAGCTCTTCCTTTTCCCCCTTTCTCTCTTCCTGAAAGCAGTGCAAGCCTTTTCACCCTTTTTTTTTTCAGTTATAAGTCTTGATTATATACCAATGCTCTGCAATTTTTTTTTTTAAATGACACAAATTGGCAGATTCTTGTGTAAGGTTACAAAGCTGTGTTTGTTCATGTCTAATCGTAATTAACAAATTTGCTGATTCAGTGACACACCTTGTCATATTTTTTACGAAAATAAAAAAAAAAACATTCTGTATTGGTATCGATTCATGGGAAAAGTACTCGTTATCGTATTTATACTAAAGCCTGTGGCATTATCCCAACACCAGTGGAGGGTGGAACGATACTCTCTTATTGCTTCTCATGGGACGATGTTGTCAGCCTATACATGACAGGGCAATAATTACCAAGGGTTTTCAAAATGGCTACAGATAACGAGCACGTTCTCGCTTACGCATGATAACTATCGAGAAACAACCGCTATTGCATACTGTACATTCTGTTTGAGTTCTAAAATGTTGGCTTGTCAATAAATGATAGCCCTGCAAGTAAGTGATGACAATCTCTGGTTTAAAATTACATGTCATTTAATACATTTTATGCTAGCTCAGGAAAAGAATGTCAAGAACATTGACATGCTAAGCAAAACATAACGACATGTGTCTCTCACACTCTACTTCCTACCCCTCTTTGGTGAAAAAAAAAAGTGTTTGTGTGTGTATGTGTTTTTATTTTTTTCATTTGTTTTCGTAGAGACTAAAATTTTAAAGAGCAGAAGCCAATGAGCTGAGATAATGTGCTGTCATCAGATGACATGCGCCATCATCCGTAAAGGAACCCCGTTAATGGGCGCATGTATGGAAGCGCTCCGAGTGCAGATATTTCAAATATCAAAATGAAACCAACCAAGAAGCAAAAAGAAGCTCATTTATCGCGGTCTGAGATTCATGATGTATTTTTTTTTTTAATTCTCAATCTCACGTTCTTGGGGTTAGGTGCTCTGAAAAAAAAAAGCAATAACTCAAGAAATGCTCTATACTATAAATACTCTCTCTTCTACTCGGCAAGGACATAATATCTTAGAATCGTAGTGATGCACAATACTGCTTCATACTATAAATTCGGTTTGGGGTATATTTTTTTTTTCAAATGTTCCCAAAAGAGATAAGAAATCCAAATCGCCTGTGGACTTTCCGATGAGAAAATCTTAATATCAAAGAAATTCTAAGACTGCAGTACATCCGTTAGTTTCCAAGAAATATGCCTATGACTGTGTGCATGAATTTGTGAATGAACTATAGCCCCAAGCATTTATTTTTAAATCAGATTCAGCTCACTAACTCAGATATCTGACGTACTCGAAACCATACATAAAATCATCCACTGGAATTCAAGTTCGTGGTGCTAGATGGTGCTGCTGACTCTTGGTGCTGACACAAGGTCAGTTTGGAGCAGGGTGGCTCTAATTATGACCACATTCTACCGTTTGTGTGAAAGTTCAGTCGACTAAGAGCCCGAACGACATTCAGGAGGTCTTATATTTGAACCCTGGTCAGGTGGCTGTTATTCTTTTCCTGCTTTTCTTCCTTCTTCTTCAAGATCTTCATATAATTTGATGTAACTTGATGTATTACCCATTTGCTGCAAATAGTCTCACTTTTTTTCCTCATGCATTATGCATTTTCCTGTTCAGTGAGCAGTTTATAAGTCTCGTGCTCAGAAATTGCTCACTAAGTCAGGAGACTGAAATTACTCTATATTGAGGTGCATAAATGCCACTGCGATTTCAAATACATTGATCACTGCCAATCGTGCAGTCTTCTTCGTTGCCTTTAGTCAGGTACCCATTTTACAGGCAGTTGGACTTTCCGGAACTTATAGAATTACTGTGGCGGGAATCTAGCCTGCAATCTTGTGATTGTTAATTTAACGCCATAACCATTCGGACACAAGCTGCTCCATTTGCAGGCAGTGCACATTAATGAACACCCACCCCTGTCTTACCTTTGGATTTGAGGGCGAATACTGGATGGTACTATCTTGCAGGTTGCCCTCTTGGGCCAGCTGGTGTTGGTATTCACACCAAACGTCCTGATTCGCTCGACAGGTGCCTTGACTGAAATCAAACTGGTCGTTGCCATGGCAATGCGTCAGGGTGCCGACGTAGTCCACACAGACCCAGTAACTCTGACAGGCATAGTCCTCGTAGTTGGGTTCTATCCCTTTCTCGATGTGACACTGAAAGGCGGACGAGGACGACAACAAAAAGTAGGTAACTGTGGAGAAAGAATAGTTCAATGAGTATCTTCCTGTAATAAACCTTAAAGGATTGTATTGATGTTACACCTATGCATTTTATATGCCAGTATAAAGTATTAGGTAGACGATAACAGTAGGTAAATGAATGTGGAGAAAAGTACAGGTCAGTAAGTATCTCCTTGTAATAAACCTAAGGGGTTCCGTTTATATAACACCTATGCCTATCATATGTCATAATAAAATATTATATATCCTTGAAATCTGATAAATCACAATTTCGTCAATGCCAAGTTCAGGGGCAGCCATAATTTTTTAGTTAAAGAAAAAAATTATTCTTCTAATAAGTTTGAGTAACCGCCAGTTTCTGTTTTGTATCGTCTGAAATAAAAGTTGCTTCCCCTGATCATCTTTCACAGGTCAAACCTGCCATACACTTTGCTGTCTGTCGTCTGTATGCCATGTGAGTGACAAGGCATGGCAATCACATTCGAAACATGGGAGCGATTGCTATTTATTATAAAAATTCAAACACTTGTCTTGTGTTGTGTTGTGTTGTGTGTTGTGTGTGTGTGTGTGTGTGTGTGTGTGTGTGTGTGTGTGTGTGTGTGTGTGTGTTGCCCTCATGGTTGAGCTCTGTCAAATTCACTGAAAAAAGCCCAGGCCAAATGTGACACAGAAAGATGGAGGTAGACAACGAGAATATGTTGATAACTATGGAGAAAATATATCATCACCTAGGAGCTTAGAGTTAGATAGATGTATAAAAAAGAACATATCATTCTTTTCCCCATTTCCTTGAGAATGAAGACTTTTTTTTGCCCTTTGCCAGGGTAGGCTTTTTGTGTGTGTGTGTGCAGGGGGGGAGGGGAGGGGGGGTAGGCATGGCCTAGTAAACTTTCCGACCTGAGCTAACTTCACATGAGTTCCTTTTGAAAAGAAAATGACATAAGCCGTAGATTAATGAACCAGAAAACTTATTATAGAGCATTCTTTCCTGGTGTTGTAAAAGTAATCTAAAATGTGTGTGTGAGTGCACGCGCGTGTCTGCGTGTGTGCCGAGAGAGAAAGAGAGAGAGAGAGAGAAAGACAGAGAGAGTGAGGGTGTAAATTACATATCGCGGGCGCTCACCGGATGTAGTGCGTTCGCAAAACTGGACAAAGAAATATCGGCTAAGAAAAAATATGGCCTGGGATTCCCCAATCCACCAGATAGTTTGCAAGCATTCAGTGCGGGCCCCTCAAAAATGCGGGTCCTGTAGCATAATTATGCTACTTTCTCTAACAGCAGCGAATGGAAACCTTATAATCAAAATAGCAAATTTTTTATAACATAAGATGACTGGATATTGGAAACTTTTAGAAAGCCCTCGCTCACTGTGAAGGTTTTACTAAGTTATTGTAGAGAAAGTAATTCACTGGCTCGAAATGGACGATATTATCATAACATTGGTGTTGGGAATCAAAACAAATTAAGCCTTACAGAAAAGCCTCCCGATGTGCTCGTCATTAGAGACCAGAAAGAAGGGACATAAACCGGGCCAGTTTTCAATCAAGAAGGAACAAAACGCTGAGACGTTTCCAGTGCAGACAATCTTCACTTCATTATATAAAATCTTAGTGCGCTTAATAATAACTGGCGAGGGAAGAGACTGAATCTGGACAGCTAAGACGTGTTTAGTCTTAGATTGAGCTCGGGGATTGCCATATGATGGTCACGAAGCCGTGTCGAAATATCAGTTTACATTGGGTTTAATATTCGGAACATTTTTATTATGCAAACCGCCCATAGCTGCTGTCTGCGCTGGAATAAAGACACTGTCAATTAGACAAATCACCAGGTGTCATCTCTTATCTTTGGGATATTGATCTACAGTATGAAAGCCCCACTGACATAATCCTGATGAGACGGTGCTCTTAGGCAGTAATACTATAGTCCTGTAATTGGTCTTTTTCTGGTTCAAGCATGATGGTTGATGAATAACCCCATTTCTTATTATGCTGCTGGCAAAGAAGGGTCATCTCATCAGGAGTTTAGGTTACAGATTCCTGATTGGATAAAACTCGGATTTGATCATATGTCTTAGGAAGACAGTAGAAAATCTGTCCTTCAGGCAGATTATGGAGAACGAGCCCTAGATTTGTGAACCTGTCTGCGAATTAGTTTGCATTCATTCCTGATTTTGTAAACTAAATCTGAAGTTTGGGTTATTTACTTCAGCTTCGACGTGACCTTCTTGCGGAGCATTTGTTGTTAAGGAAACTAGTAAACTTGTTTACGCATTTCGATGTATTGGTTCGTGGCTCGAAAACGAAAGGAAAACCTGTATATTAAAAAGCTTATTGAATTCTGCAAACTATCAAAGAAGATTCGACAAACAGTTTTTTGGCTCAAAGAGGAAAATTGGATTAGGCTTCTGTAGTAGATCTAGGTAATCGGTGTTGATTCATAAAGTCGTATTCCAAATGAGTTTCAAGGTGAATTTCAAAGAAGAACAGGCTCTCCCGTAACTATTTCATATTAATACAGTATATGCAATATTGAGGTCCGCGGTTCAAAAGCGATCAAGTCAGACGTAGAAGACCAAAATCCCAAAACCCCTCTTCTCTATCAAGTCTGGCGTGACATAATGTAATTTGTCACACGCATCATTCTTTCTCTCCTGCTGTCTTCTACCCCTCCACCATGTATATTCTCGATGTAGGCTACGTAGCTAAACGGAAGTTTTATATTTCTACGCCATGAGGGAATAAGAACAAGATGAATATGCCATGGAACAATCGCATATAATACCCGAGAAGGAGACTGATAATACATGCATTAATAATATTTTATTATAATTAATAATATTAATAATAACACGTCTCGTTTCCAGACCAATCTCTGCACACATGATCACATTATCATTACCCCATCTGGCTAGATCACGTAAGGACATTTTCAACTTCTTGGCGGCATCATTTACATGCGCTGAGCACTAATGTTGTGACAATTATCTGTCCCTGCCTATAGTCAGGTATCCATTTTACAGCCAGACGGACGAAGAAAAATGTAAATAAAATGCTTTCCCTAAGCACAGACAACATGAACATGGCGGAAACTGAACCCATGACACGCAGATCCTGAGCCTAGTGCCATAACCACTGGACCTTGCTGCTCCGCTCTTGGAGGCGTGATCTTTGATAACATTGGTTCGTCCCTAAGTTTTGCTTCCATTCTTTTTGAACTCTTACGCGTAATCTGATATTGTCATCAGAATGTGCCGAAAATTGTGGACAAAAACATTCATTTATAGGAAGTCACATTTTACGTGCAGTGTAGAATTCGATTTTCTACCTCGAGACGGATATTATTTTAAAAAGAAATAACTTGCCGGACTTTTATACTCCATGGCGACTGTATCAACAAGAAGGTGAATCTTTGCATTCAGGCTTATGGCGGCTATTCAGCACAGCTATGGCTATGTTATTATCAGATACGAGTTTTTAACCACCATCCGGA
>JAWQUT010000132.1:1135647-1149371 GCA_033807755.1 Ellobium chinense | reverse complement strand
CCCCGCTCCTCAACTCCTCACGTTCTCTTGCTTCCGTCCTCCCAGATCAGAGATTGTTAACATCGCAAACAAAAGCAAGAGACAAATATTCCGTCAGTAGGATTCTAACCCAGTAACTCTATTCCATCAAGAAACAAATGATCTACCGTAGACCCTAACTCAGCCACTCTGCCAGCTGTGAAGGAGAGACAAACCCCTTACTTTTCAAATCGTCGTCCACTATTAAGAAGAAAAAAAAACACAGAATGTTTAAAAGTCTGCACAAGGAACAAGAATTATTTTCGGATGTTCCCAGTTACATTTTGCTGAAAATCGGTTGTGACGAGGAAAGCGTTTTCATGTTCATATCTAGTGTGGTGAAATAGTGTGTAAATTTGTATACCTCAGTGCGTCCCTCAAACGTGTAGGACTAAGTATTAGAATACAACCCGAGCGCAGCATTACCCAATTTTGAGTTGCACTATCAAGTAAAATCAATGAACTTAAGCACAGACAAGTTTAACTTAATTAGACTTCTGGCGATTCCAGCCTTTCTCGGGAGGAGCATTGTGGCTTGTGAGTATAAATCAAGTTTTCCTGCAGACTTGCTTGTTTCAAATCATACAGAAAGTCTTCTATTGTAAGACATATTATTTCATTCTGAATAGTAAACTTTCCTGTGTTTGAAGAGTCTCAACTAGATTGTGATCACATCGACTAGTTCGACAAATGCGACCATCATTGCCTGAAACTAAACAAGGTAGTTGGCATGGTTGCAGAAGGTCGCATTTTTTTTTTTTTTGTTGACGTCAGAACTTCGTTTTGTCCCTTCTTTAGATCATTTGGATTGTGTAAAGAAAATCTGAATTATTTGTGTCAGCAAAACTCGTGACTTTATTAAAATTACACGCCATCATTATGACAAATGCGACTGCGTTATCTAAAGCCGAACAATATTGTTGGCATTGTTTTTGACGTCAAATCTTGGTTTTTGTCCATTACTTAGATATTTTTTTGAAGATAAGATAAGATAAGATAAACTTTAATTATCCTTATGGAAATTTGCTCTAAACAAGACAGTGCAGCACAACTCATACATGAAACAGCAAATAACATTCATAAGATAAATTTAATGTGATTACGTACAGACATGGCATACTATCACATCCACACACACACACATACAAACAAACACACACACACACACACACACACACACACACACACACACACACACACAAACGCACACAAAAAATATATATATACACAATCATACACCATAGATCTATTGTGTACAGAAGGAGTAGAACTTTGTAAAGAAAACTGAGTTATTTGTATCAGCAACATTCATGATTTCACTTAAATGCCATTATTACGATTATTATAATCCGATTGTTAGTGATAAACAGTGCAGCATGATCAACGCTAGATCAGAAACGTCTCGATGCAAAACACGGATTAAAACCCCAGACAGCGATTAACAGTTCTAAGGAATTTTAANAACAATATTGTTGGCATTGTTTTTGACGTCAAATCTTGGTGTTTGTCCATTACTTAGATATTTTTTTGAAGATAAGATAAGATAAGATAAACTTTAATTATCCTTATGGAAATTTGCTCTAAACAAGACAGTGCAGCACAACTCATACATGAAACAGGAAATAACATTAATAAGATAAATTTAATGTGATTACGTACAGACATGGTATACTATCACATCAACACACACATACAAACAAACACACACATACACACACACACACACACACAAACGCACAAATATATATATATATATATATATAAATATATATATATAATCATAAAACATAGATCTATTGTGTACCGAAGGAGTAGAACTCTGTAAAGAAAACTGAGTTATTTGTATCAGCAACATTCATGATTTCACTCAAATGCCATCATTACGACATATACTAATCCAATTGTAAGTGATATCCAGTGCAGCATGATCAAAGCTAGATCAGAAAAGTCTCGATGCAAAACACGGATTAAAACCCCAGACAGCGATTATCAGTTCAAAGGAATTTAAAGTTGCTAATTACTGTTAGCCTGCACGCGTTAAGATTCGCCAACATGAGGCAATAGAAAATTTATTAGCAGATTGTGAATCATCCGTTCGCCGACAAGGGCGTAATCGAATATGCAACATTGTATTGGGAGTACTAACCAAAGCCTTACCCGTTTGCCCAACATAGTGCTTTTTAAGTACCGAGACTAAATCCTCTGAGGAAGTAGATAGTCAAGACTGGGGCAGTCCTTATCTCCCTCACCAGCGTCTTAAGCTCGACAGGTTTCTGTCCTAATGGTTGAGATTATTATCCTTGTGGGTAGATTTTGTCTTTTATACTGCTTCATAACATATGGTTTAATAAATTCTTTAAGTTGCAAGATGGTATAACGTGGTTTCAATCATTTTTCTTAATCTAATAACATAGCAAATGTCGATAAAAAGAAAACGCAATTAATTTTAGCTTTGACACCCTGGCTCATTTTGAAGCGTTTTGTGATGCAGAATCATAAATGTCGGGTGTCTTTCTTAACCTCGGATGGACACCGAAAGCCTGCCAGCACCAGGACTACTATGTTTGTTACCCCTGCTCACCAGCGAGAAGCTGGAAAATAGTATTTTGAACAGGATGTGAGTCTATTTTATTGAATTACTGTAATTCCTTAAAATCGGGCATAAAATTGTTAGATGAACAGTTTAAATTTTATACCTTTCATGCTGACATTCTTAGTTCCGTTTGTTAGAATCGTGTGAAAAGAATCGTAAAGGTATGAAGATGCCAATAGCACCTGGCATAAAAATATGTAATTTTAAATCGCTATAAAATCAGAAAACCAACCATGGGGAGGGGAGAAAGGGGTTGGATTTTAATATCAGAGGCTTATATAGGTGCAAAAATATGTGTAGACTCCGAATAGGTGAGGTTTAGTCACTCAAGTATAAAATGTGTGGTTGTTGCTAGGTGGGTAAGGTTACCCTGTTTACTAAGTGAAAAGGCCGAAAATATTAGGTTGTCTGCTTCACTGCCTAAGCGGGAGAACATAAAGGCCGCCGATTTATGTCAACTAACCACTATGCGCCGTAAGCTATAAGAATCAATCTATACAATTTCTACAACCGCACAGAGACACAGCCTACTCTCTGCGCCGATCTGCGGGATCGGTGGCAGAATATTTTATAGGAATGAAATTTTTATTCCTGCTCACCGACAGCCGCTGCTCGGAGTGCCCTGTCAGTGGGCCGTCACCGGATGTGTGACGTCATAGGGCTGGCCTGGGTACTTTTTCAACTGAGAAGTGCGCTGAAAATATGTGTCCTTGCTGTTCTACCCTCGGAAAGATCGGCGCAGAGTGAGTATGTCATCGATACGCCGAAACATATTCGGTGGCCTCTCTGTGCGGGGCCTAAGTTCTCATAAGCTAACTGGTTGAGGGGCATTTCTCTTTGTGTCAAAATTTGAAGGAAGAGCTAAACAACATGTTTGGTAAGTAATTTGACACGGCAAAGGATAAGTTAATGAGAGGTGTAAAACCTAATATAGCCAACAGTGGAAAAAACACCGGCATCTTCATACCTAAATGGTTGCATAGTAATCGAAGCATGAATTGTCGGCGAACAGACTTCATTAATTGGAACAGGACACTATGTATGACGCAATGTCAGCAAATGGATGATCGCCAATTAACTTTGCATCAGCCAAAAGTTAAGCTGGAATCATTTTACTTTCATTTCACAGCTTAATTCTAGAGATGGATATAGCGAAAAACTGTTAAGTTTTATACACGATTTTTTGATTTTCAGTTAATCTGAGGTTTACTGCTATGGTTGTCTTCGCCTATGCAGCCGGTCTAAGCAGTCTGTGCTCTACATTCGCAATAATAGCAAGAATTTTTATTTGATTTTGTTCATCTGCAGTCTTTCACGACTAATCCTACCAATCTTCGACAGGCATGGTCTGTTGCACTACTAGAATAGGAGAGGAATTCTAACTTGTTTAACTGTTCCTTTTCGACTTGTTTTTTGTTTTCTTTTTTATATAAGCTCATTTGCATGGTATAGGTATAGGTCAGGTGGAATTAGGGCATGCCTTACCAGAATGTTATACAAGCACTGTGGCTTATGAATCTTACACTCGTTCCATAAGAAATAGCGCATCCATGCAGTTACTCACGTAATCCAGTAAATAATGAACCGTCGTACTCACTTTGGCCAGTAAAAAAGTACATGACCTGAATCAAAGTCCCATAACTTCAAGTTTCGCTTGGTTAAGTTTTACAACAAAAGCATGTGTATCATTAGTTTTAAAATTGCAGGAAAAATGGATTATATACTGAAACTAACAAGATATATAGAGTCTCTCTTTTCATCTGATATTCACATATTTCATGAATTTTATAGTTTACATCTGTCAACTGATATTGAAATCTACACCTTCGGTGATCTTTTTTAGATGAATTTTTGTAGGATTGTATACAAATGAATTATGATTGTTTTCCCAGGAGTCTTTTTTTGTTTTCGGTCACAAAGTTCTTATTATACTTTAAAATGGCAAACCTTAATGGAATCCTCCTTTACTCAAGACTTTTCCCCTCAGACCCTCAAGAGCTGCCAGTCGGTACAGCTGACAGCAGTAATCGCTATATTCTTTCACTTTTACTCGAATACCTTTTGAAAGACTCGAATATCCTGAGCTTGGTTTGGTCAATGTTTATGAAAACCGTAAATGAATGGACTGCAATCGTAGGAAACAAAAACATTATCATCCGTGTTGATGTTCGAGGTATACGTTCGCTTGTCTAAAATGAGATCAGACGCCGAAAATTGATATAATTTTATTTTGAATTCTGCATGTGTTCTGATGATAAGTTTGGAATTTTGATCGGGCTCAAAATCGCGGGTAAGAAACCGTTTTACGAGAAATAGATCTAGTCTACGCCATACTAGCAAATGAGGTTGCACGCAACCCCATTGGTTTCCAAATGGCATTTGAAATGCCGTGGACTCTGTATACGATAACCACCTTTCATTCGTTGGAAAGTGACCGCTTCTAAGGTGACTTTTTATTTTAATTCAGGTAAAAATAAAATCTTTTCTCTCTGGTTTTCGAGTTCATATACCTGCAGCACTTTCAAAGACAAATCGCATATTTCTCACCATTACAAGGAGGCAGCGTGGCCGTGTGGTTTTTGAGTCGTACTCAGAAACTGAAGACTGTCAAGTCTAAAGTTTGTGTGTTCCACTCGTGGGTTGAACGGTTCACGTTATAGTGTCCTTGGAAAGGACACTTCACTTCCTTTTTCCCACTCAACTCAGATGTAAATAAGGACAAGGCGTTAGAGCTGGAAGAACCAGGACGCTGCACTGCGAGCGAACTGCAATTATTTTGTTATCAAATTGCAAATTAATCTCCCTCCGAGGTAAATAAAAGTCATTATTTCATTTTTTTTCATCAAAGAAAAGAGAAAATCTTTAAATCCTATGATTGCCTTTTACCCATTGAATGAAATTGACAAAGTTTTAGACTGGCCACTTAACATTCGCCTTTCACTGTGTTTTTCCATGTACTTTATACTAACTGAGACATGAGTAAGGAAGGTCGCGATCACACTGACCAGATAGTCACCATATTGAGATCATATTATAAAGTAAGAAATATGTACAACCATTTCTAGAAAAAAAAAAAAAAACATCAGATAGCCAGACTAGACTCGAATGTAACCTGCGACATTATAGGTCACAATACAATGAGATTTACAACCAAAATATGTCCATGTTAGAAGTAATCATAGAACAAAAGCGCAATCAAGACTATAACATGATCGAGAATCAAGCATCATTTTCCAGAACAGCAGGAGGTCGACTTAAAAATAAAACTACATGTCTTATGAGAATCCGATTTCCCTTAGAAACGTTTTAACGAGATCAGATGACGTTTTGAACTTTCAGACGATCACGTTTACCCCATACAAGTTTCAAGTTTCAAGACGTTTATACGAGGCCTTAAATAACATATCAATAACAAGCATAAATCATTAAGCTAAGATGAATACACATCAAGGCTCTACAGATAATGAAGGCAATATACATGATGTGTCAAACTTCAAGGGCATCACGCTTTTCTCGTCNTAATTCTTTAAGTTGCAAGATGGGATAACGTGGTTTCAATCATTTTTCTTAATCTAATAACATAGCAAATGTCGATAAAAAGAAAACGCAATTAATTTTAGCTTTGACACCCTGGCTCATTTTGAAGCGTTTTGTGATGCAGAATCATAAATGTCGGGTGTCTTTCTTAACCTCGGATGGACACCGAAAGCCTTGCCAGCACCAGGACTACTATGTTTGTTACCCCCTGCTCACCAGCGAGAAGCTGGAAATAGTGTTTTGAGCAGGATGTGAGTCTATTTTATTAAATTGTTAGATGAACAGTTTAAATTTGATACCTTTCATGCTTATATTCTTAGTTCCGTTTGTTAGAATCGTGTGAAAAGAATCGTAAAGGTATGAAGATGCCAATAGCACCTGGCATAAAAATATGTAATTTTAAATCGCTATAAAATCAGAAAACCAACCATGGGGAGGGGAGAAAGAGGTTGGATTTTAATATCAGAGGCTTAGATAGGTGCATAAATATGTGTAGACTCAGAATAGGTGAGGTTTAGTCACTCATATATAAAATGTGTGGTTGTTGCTAGGTGGGTAAGGTTACCCTGTTTACTAAGTGAAAAGGCCTAAAATATTAGGTTGTCTACTTCACTGCCTAAGTTCTCAAAAGCTAACTGGTTCAGGGGCATTTTTCTTTGTGTCAAAATTTGGAGGAAGAGCTTAACAACATGTTTGGAAAGTAATTTGACACGGCAAAGGATAAGTTAATGAGAGGTGTAAAACCTTATATAGCCAACAGTGGAAAAAACATTGGCATCTTCATATCTAAATGGTTGCATAGTAATCAAATCTTGAATAATTGTCGACGAACAGATTTCATTAGTTGGAACAGGCGACTATGTATGACGCAATGTCAGCGAATGGACGGTCTCCCATTAGCTTTGCATCAGTCAAAAGTTTAAGCTGGAATTATTTTATTTTCATTTCACGGCTTGATTCTAGAGCTGGATATAGCGAAAAGCTGTTAAGTTTCATAGACGATAATTATTTTGATTTTCAGTTAATCTGAGGTTTACTACTATGGTTGTCTTCGCCTTTGCAGCCGGTCTAACCTTTAATTTACTGGATCGCCCGCCATCGCCCGTCCCCGAGTTTTAGAACTTCGCCCGCTACTGCACATTCAAATCCCTTCTCGAAAAAAAGCTTCACGTGTGATTATGCATGAGTAGAATGAACAATTTTTTTTTTGTATTAAAATTTATTTTTGCAGGGTTATGCCACCTGATACTTTATTCAGAACAAAAGAAGCTTGATTGGGCTGGTAGGTAAAGGGCTAAGCAGTCTGTGCTCTGCATTCCCAATAATAGCAAGCATTTTTATTTGATTTTGTTCATGTGCTGCCTTTCACGACTGATTCTACCAATCTTCGACAGACACGGCCTGTTGCAGTACTAGAATAGGAGAGGAAGTTTAGCTTGTTTAACTGTTCCTTTTCGATTTGTTTTTTGTTTTGTTTTTTATAAAGGCTCCTTAGCTTATTTGCATGGTATAGGTATAGGTCAGGTGGAATTAGGGCATGCCTTACCAGAATGTTATACAAGCACTGTAGCTTATGAATCCTACATTCATTCCATAAGAAATAGCGCATCCATGCAGTTACGCACGTAATCCTGTAAATAATGAACAGTCGTGCTCACTTTGGCCAGTAAAAAAGAACATGACCTGATTCAAAGTCCGCATAACTTCAAGTTTTGCTTGGTTAAAGACTTACAACAAAAGTACGTATATTATTAGCTTTAGAGGAGCGGAAAAAAATGGAGTTATATACTGAGACTCACAGGGAACAGAGTCTCCCTTTCCATCTGATGTTTATATGTTTCATGAATATATAACATCTATCAACTGATATAGAAATCTACATCTTCGGTGAGCTTTTCTAGATGGATCGTAGGGTTCTATATAAATGAATTAGTCTATTATTGGGTTTTTTTTGTTATTTTTTTTTTGTTAGAAATTGTATATTCTACTTTAAAAAGGTATCCCTTAATGGAATCCTCCGTTACTCAAAACTTTTTTCCTCAGACCCTCAAGAGATGCCAGTCGGTACAGCGGACAGTAGTAATCGCTGTATTCTTTCACTTTTACTCGAATACCTTTTGAAAGACTCGAATATCCTGAGCTTAGTTTGGTCAATGTTTATGAAAACCGTAAAGGAATGGACTGCAATCGTAGGAAACAAAAACATATCATCCGTGTTGATGTTCGAGGTATACGTTCGCTTGTTTAAAATGAGATCAGACGCCGAAAACTGATATAATTTTATTTTGAATTCTGCATCTGTTCTGATGTTAAGTTTGGAAAAATTGATCGGGCTCAAAAGCGCGGGTAAGAAACCGTTTTACGAGAAATAGATCTAGTCTACGTCATACTAGCAAATTAGGTTGCACGCAATCCCATTGGTTTCCAAATGGCATTTGAAATGCCGTGGAATCTGTATACGATAACCACCTTTCATTCGTTGGAAAGTGACCGCTTCTAAGGTTGATTTTTAATTTTAATCGAGGGAAAAGTAAAATCTCTTCTCTCTGGTTTTCGAGTTCATATACTTGCAGCACTTTCAAAGACAAATCGAATATTGGTCACCATTACAGGAAGGCAGCGTGACCGTGTGGTTTGTGAGTCCTTTTCAGAAACTGAAGACGGTCTAGTCTAAAGTTTGTGTGTTCGGCTCTTGGGCTGAACGGTTCACGTTATAATGTCCTTGGGAAGGACACGTCACTTCTTCTTTCCCACTCATCTCAGATGAAAATAAGGACAAGGCATTAGAGCTGAAGGGACCAGGGTACTGCACCGCGGGTGAATAGCAATGATTTTGTTATCAATTTGTAAATCAACCTCCCTCCGAGGTAAATAAAAGTCATTATTTCATTTTTTTTTTTTGTCATCAAAGAAAAGAGAAATCTTTAAATCCTATGATTGGCCTCTAACCCACTGAATGAAGTTGACAAAGTTTTAGACTGGCCACTTGACATTCGCCTTACACAGCTTTTTTTCCTTCTACTCGTACTTTATACTAACTGAGACATGAGTAAGGAAGGTCGCCATCACACTGACCAGATAGTCACCATATTGAGATCATATTATAAAGTAAGAAATATGTACAACCATTTCTAAAAAAAACACAGCAGATAGCCAGACTAGACTCGAATGTAACCTGCGACATTATAGGTCACAATACAATATGATTTACGACCAAATGTTAGGAGTAATCATAGAACAAAAGCGCAATCAAGACTACAACATGATCGAGAATCAAGCATCATTTTTCAGAACAGCAGGAGGTCGACTCAAAAATAAAACTAGACTACATGTCTTATGAGAATCCGATTTCCCTTAGAAACGCTTTAACGAGATCAGATGATGTTTTGAACTTTCAGACGATCACGCTTACCCCATACAAGTTTCAAGTTTCAAGTTTCAAGACGTTTATACGAGGCCTTAAATAACATATCAATAACAAGCATAAATCATTAAGCTAAGATGAATAGACATCAAGGCTCTACAGATAATGAAGGCAATATACATGATGTGTCAAACTTCAAGCGCATCACGCTTTTCTCGTCTTAAGCTCTAGCGACGAGCATAGTGTCGTTGAAATTAAAACCGGGATGAAAACATACTCTATTCGCAGTAAATATAACAGGCTGTCACGATTTTGAACTCCATTAAGTAGACATTTCTCCCACTCGCTGTAAGACACTGTGCATTAATCATACGTTAACACACGTACTGCGTTAACTATCGTGAACACTTCTACTGTTTTGGGAATTACCCTTTGGTTACCAGAGTATGTTAACGTTAACTCGAAGTAAAGATTATGCATACTGTCAGTGGTCTCGAATTTCCAGTTTACATTGTTCACAAACTCGAACGCCTCACAAACAAATAATAGTGCATTCGTTTTCATGAGGTTCTACTGAAAGTAATATGAACTGAAGCTACAAGATCTATGCAGAAAAATAAACCAAAAAACTCGTTTGATTTTTGAACAGCCATAACTTGGCTATTTGTGCCCACAATTATATGAACTTTCGTATGCAAATCTTTTTGCACAAAAGGTATTTTTTAAAAACTTTTTAAAAGCTTTTGTTAGTCCAACTGATAGCTACATTGTCTCTGATGTTGGCTTATTTCGCCAATACTCTAATGCAGCGGCGTTATCATTTTCAAGGTTTCCAGTTAGTAGCTCCAAGTCACGTCAAAATTAATGTGATGTATTAAATTTATAGTTCTGTTACTTTTCAAATTATATTTTCTGCATTAAAAGTTCGTTTCGACAAATACTGTGACAGACACCAGTCATAATAGAATAGATAGGTAGTTGGAGATACAAATGTCTACACAGAGAGTGGGCTTAGACAGTAATGAATAAAATAATACATTGTATCAAATGGCAAGGAACATGTTAACACGAGAGCAAACAGATACATGATAATAATGACGTCTATACGTTTGCTATTTAGAACGCGCCTACTCACGTCATTTTAGAATCGTTATTTCCAAGTAGGCCAGGTCAATAAATTACATTTTACACTCTCCGAGGAGCATGTAATGCCGCAGTCATTTACAATCTCTGATCACTAATATTTTAACATCTTTAACTGCCTATGGCTAGGGATCCATTTAAAAGACGAATGAACCGAGGAAAATGTGAAATGCAACAATGATGCCCATGACGAATATCCACCATACACGTTAGATCCCGAGACTAATGTTGAAGCCATTATGTCACCCTGCTCTACATATCATAAAAGTAAGAATATGATTGGTTTGGGGAGGTATTTACAATTAAAGTTATGACGAACAGCGTCATCCGGGATTGTAAACTGAATGGATAAAGCAGACATTTAGATAGACAGAACAACGGACAGTATGACGGACAGAGAAGCTGAATAACAGTCTGACAATCAAACAGAGACCAGAAAGGAATGAAACGATTAACGAAACGTAACCACAAAAAAAGTCGACTCCTCTTAATCGTAACTTTTTAAGAGTATGAACACATTTGCGATTAACAGGATTTTCAATTATCCGGTGACTTTTAAAATATTGATCGAATTTTGGCAGATGAAATAATAATATGTTGCAATCCGGTCGAAGTTAAGACTAAGAGGAGTCAAGTAAAAGTCTGGGGGTTTTTTGTTGTTGTTTTTTTTAAATTATATGTATAAAACGAATAATAGAATAAATACATGTAAACACATTAAAATTTCAGACCTAGGAGCACATGCACTGCTGCTGTATAAAGTTCCATTTCACGGTAAGTCGAAAATACAACTTCCAAGCACTGAAATGATATTTAGAGTTCTGTAACCCTGTTCAAACAACTTCAAATATTCCATAAACGTTCAAACAGGAAAATGTGTACTGCTCATATTTATACCAATAGCTATTATATACCAGGTGCCAATAATGACTTGGACAAAGCTGAATTTATTCAATTGCCCTTCTTCATCGATTTCGTTGCTGCTGTCATGTAGGCTATAGAATTGTTGTGTCTTTTAACGCATCACGTCATGTGATTGTTTTGTTTCGTTTCGTTTCGTCTTTTTGTTTTTACTTCTTTTCATTCCATGAAATAAGCGTGCGTGTCGGGCATGCCTAACAGTGTGGCCGCAATAGATCATCACGTGCAAACAGAAACGCCTGTGTACAATAAATTATATACAGTGTCTTTTCATTGACCACGCTGTGTACCTCACCTTTTTTTTTCTTTCTTTATTGTTGTAACCGCCGAATCGCCATTGTTTCGTAGTCTAGTGTGTTCACTATTTGAATGTTACGACTCTTGTGTATGGTTTTGCTCATGCCTGTTTTCGGTTGAAGTTGTTTGGCTATTTAATAAGAGGCTCTCATTCAGATTGCTCTTTAAAATGAATCTGACTCTACTTTATTATGATTCTAAGCAATAGATTCAGATTAACGTTTTGTTTTGCTTTGTTTTGCTTTGTGTTGTTTTGTTTTGTGTTCTGTTTTATTTTGTTTTGTTTTGTTCTGCTCTTGTTTCGTTTTGGTTTTGTGTCAGTTCAATTAAAGTCAACATCATGTAGTGTCAAAATGAAGTTCACACAGACTAAAACTCGGAAGGAAATAACAAATGATATAACAAAAATGAAAGGAAAGAAGAAACAACGTTATTAATGAAAGTTACAATCTATCCAGAATGATTTTATCTGCTCCATAAAAGGAAGATATACGTCATACTGTGGTTTTCATTAAAGGCCTGCCAGAAGTATAAAAGGATAAGGGAGTCATTATGGAACACTTCAGTTATTTGAATTCATTCCTACGGTTTACATTGAGGAAGGCTATTTTCATCCGGATCGACGAGTAAAACATTTCATATTGAACGAAAACTTTGCAAATCGCTCGTTTACTGTCTTTCTTTTCGTTACGGTAAAGGAAATTGATAGAAAATTGCTAAAATATAAAGAAAATCCATCTGAGTAAAGGCAGTGATTACGACCATTTGTAAGTAAAGTTTGTCGATCGGGTGTCTCAGCTTTAAGGATTCGAAAGCATTAAAGAGACAGTTATTTCGTTGTTGTTTTTTTTCTGTGCTTTTCAGAATATAGCTATAATACTTCCTTCCTGCTCACGTAGAACGTTGGGTTTCATGAAATGAAAGAAGCTTGGAGATAAATAAGATTGCATACAATATTTTCGTCTAAGTTAAGAGATCTTGTTTCTCATTTTATGATTGTTACGTTCATACATGGTTTTCAGGAAGTGCATAATTTTTAATTGTGTCATCAGAGCCGGCCTGAGTTCTGAACAAAATGTTACCCAAATCTGCATCAGACGTCAACGGAACCAGAACTCGCCAGGCCAAAAACATCAACCGAAACATGCAAATCACGTGGAAATACTCTATACGGGCATTGCCTATCTGAGAGATAGGCAACTGAAGAGCGTTTTTCTAAAAGTCGGTATGTGGTCTCTGAATATTTTTGAAACAAAGGGAAACAACATTAAGGTAATTGCTCTATTTACTGTTAAATGATGTAACGTTTGAAAGCGTGCATATATTGAGTTCAATCAGGTTTGGAATTAATTAAGACAGACATGCATGTCTGATTACATGACCAATTCAGTTTCCAACAAAAGCGCATTTACTGAACTTTGGAAAAACGCTCTTCAATTTGCAAACTAGGCTATTATTGTGCTTGCTTCAACACAATACATCCATCAAATGTCACAAACAAAGTGAAGGACAAAAGTCCTTGTTAAAAAAAAGCTGCATCAGAGCATTATTTCTTGCGTTGTCAAATAGGCCTACTGTAATTTCCAGCTTCTGAGAAAATCACTCAAATGAAATGATTAAACCTAAGTTTGTATTTTACAACCTTGCCCACTTTTAGTAGTTGCTACACAACATGGACGATCGATGTTGTCCGCTTCATTATTCCTACTACTTGTATTACGTCATCGCCGGCACTCCTCCCCCCCCCCCCNNNAACACACACATACTGACGCACCCACGGACTGACGCACGCACGGGCAGCACACACGCACACACACACGCACGCACACACACACACACACACACACACAC
>JAWQUT010000132.1:1109421-1120717 GCA_033807755.1 Ellobium chinense | reverse complement strand
TGTGTGTGTGTGTTGTTTTTTTATTTGGGCTCCGATTCCGAAGCGAGGATGCATAGAGATTCGCTTTTTTAAATTAAAGATTACATGTATTTTCAAATAAATGGTTAACGAGAGTACAGTAAGCCTATCCAAGCTGGAACCGACGAGGAATATCATTCCCAACCCTCTTGAATCTTGCAAGTCTTTGTAAGATAATCTTCCTTGAACCCTTAAAGTTTTTGCACATTACTGTGTAATTATTCTTCTCCCAATACTGAATATCACGACCAGTGTTATCACCACACAAATTAAAAAATATTGAGTGTCGGGTTGTGGGTGTGTGTGTGTGTTTATGTAGTGTAAATATGCAGTTATGTTGTTTTGCCTGTCTGCGTATTTGCCATGCCTATTGATGTTTGATTACCGATATGTTATCATGTGTGTAACCTGGGTTCAAATAAATAAACAATTGAATTCATTTGGGTTTTAAATCCTGAGCGAGGATGTACAGAGAAACAGGCTTTTAAAATAGACATTTATTCTTAAATGAATTGTTGAATCAAGTAAAAACAAAAAAAAAGCCTCTCTTAACTGCGGCAACGAGGAATTTCATTCCCAGCCCTGAAACCAACCAGAAGGGGCAAATTTGTTCGTAGATGTAGAACTGGGTTAAACTGGAAATGTAAAGCCTAAACGCAAATTTTCACCTACAAGAGGCATGAAAGAACGAGCGAGTCAAAAAGAGAGAGGGGAAGAAACAAAGGGAGGGAGAAAGAGAGAGAGAGAGAGAGCAAGAGAGACTGTCTCACAGTTTTGATACTAAATCTAGAAAGGGAAGGATTTCATTTGTGGTAACTCCTACAACTACGATCAGTACCTTAATTCCGAATAACGTACTAATACACCCCTAACCCTGACCCCACCCCCCTAACCCTAACCCTACCCTTAACCCTAACATTAATGCCCATCGAGACAGAAGCATCAGTCGAAGCGAGCGTAACTCCTTATCGCCAGTTACCACATAAATCCTCCCCCTGAACAGTTGGAGGAATTCCGTATGAGACTCCCATTCCTAACCAGAAGTTATGCCTACTAATACAACCCAAACCCTACCCCTAACCCTGCTCCTTAACCCTTTCATTAATGAAGACAGAAGGACCAGTCTAAGGGGGTCCCTAACCTTAATGTTCTTTGAAAAAGGGGGCTTCAGGTGTGAGTCTCATTTGGAATTAACCCCTCTATATCGATGGTACTTAGCTTGATACAGCGGACTGGGCAGGTCTTGGTCCTAGTGCGTGATGAGTTGACTAACAGTCCTGTCTCCATTAGCATCTAGACTAGTCGGGAGGAAACACCGAACAAAACAGAGGTCAACAGCATCACTAAGATGAGTCTGAGATGACTGTATCCAAAGCGAACAGTGTGGTAGGAGGAACAGGTCTTGCAGAGGCCACCACAATGTAACCATCGTAGCTGGGCCAAGTAAAGACGGCCTGTCTAGTGATCAGAACTTTACTACTGTCTAGTTAGTCCCCTCCAAAAACCTCATGGCAATAATTATGTGAACTTGACTGTCTCGTGATTGCTTTATGTCATTGTAGTTGACTGTATGTGCAAATGTTAGAGAAAGAGCGAGTGTTTGTGAATACTCGTGAGGTTAAGTGCACGAAAAAAAAATCATTTTTTTTTTGTTTTAAAGATTATAAGTATTTAGACGAGCTGCCTCAACGTACATGGGTTGACAAGACAGTGTTCACCCCTCAAATGTTTTAGAACAGGACGAGGAGTGTTCACGATTCACATGTTTTTGCCCTACGAAGGCCAATAATGAGAAATAGCTGTACTCATGTGGGCCTGGCAAGATAAAGGCAAAAGAAATAAGCAGGGGCGAAGTTCGTGTCTCTTTGAAGGAGGGTGATACGGGTTCCTTTCAATACAGGCCAAAACGGCTATCTCCTGGGACAGGACCGCTCTTGCATTAATACAGTTCATTTAGTCATTGGTTTAGCTACAAGATCGGTCCTATTCCGTGATTGTACCACCAAAACAATATGAAACCAGCACTAAGACTAAACAGTGAAAGAAACAACATACTCGTAATATGGAAACAGAGAGGGAGGTGAGAATGAGGTCTGCTTGCACTGCGGAGAGAGAAGGAAAGAGAAAGAACGAATGAAAGAGGAAAGACAGAGAAGAGAGAAAGAAAGAGGCGAGAGAGTTAGGCTTCTGTAAACTAAATTCAGAAAATGTAGGGCCTAATTAATCCTCGCGAGCGTACATACTCTCTCTCCTTCTCTCTTTCTCTCTCTCTCTCTCTCTCTCTCTCTCTCTCTCTCTCTCTCTCTCTCCCATCCCCCCTCAACCTCCCATAGTGAACACATCGAGATTCTCAGAAAAGATTCAGCGCGGTAAGGTTGCTAATATAAAAATCATAATTCCGCCATTTTTTAGTATTATTACACATTTTTACAGCGTCGACTGACGGTCATTTTCTTTTCAAGAAGACCACCCTAAACTCATCTGAGTGACTAGTGTAACGTCATGTTCAAAATGGCAAGTAATCTGGCGGGTCCTAAAGATATCCTGTCACAGCAGATATTTGTTCATATCTATTCTCTTCGTGATGACGGATGAAGTAAAAAAACAAAAAGCTCATTCACACCTATGAGGTAAGCTATGGGAGTCAGGGGCGAAGGCTGACTTTCTCAACAGGGTAATCATAGTTGAACATGATTGTCACTTATAGTCACGTATGCGGTATTAGTTGATAGTGCTATAATATCCGTTCATAGAGTCACATTTGATGTTCACAGTATGATACTGTAACACAGAGTATGGACTTTAAAAATCGGTAGGCATCATCACAATTCCTGAAAAGCTACAACAAAAGGTTGAGTAGTTAGAAACAGGTTGGCTGAAAAGGCACAAAAAAAGTACAGATTGGTTACAGGGCCAGGATCGCACAAAGTATACTATCACTCACCTAGGTGTAATGGCTCCAAAATTGTAGAATTTAGGTCCAGTTAGGCTAGACCTAGCAGGCCTAGGCTAATAAACAAAACATTGGGAACACGACCTTGCAGGAAAAACCCATCCAGACCGTAGGGGAGTGGCAATCTGTCAAACTTTAAAAAGAATGACCTTTGGTTGTTTGGGTAGCAGACTGACTAACATCTTTGGACAAACTGCTCTATGCTCAGTGACTCCCTTCCCCTCCCCCGTTTCCACCTCTAGCCAAATATCCAGACCTAAAACAAGAAGATACTAATTTTATTGAAAACGTAATTCTCAGGCCCAGTCTACACCATGAAGCCGAGCCCACCTTTTTGCAAATGGGTAGGCCTATATGAGTATTGCCAGCGTCAAACCTTGCCGGTTTTGAGAACAGGGGGGCCAACTGAATTACTTTTCCGAGAAGTTTTGTCATTCATGTTATTTCCCAAGAAGAATTTATGTTTATTTAATAAATTTGTTTATATGTTTCATAAAGTCAGAAACCTCCTTAATGAAAAAATAAATCTGCCCTAAGGTGCTTTCCCCAACCAAAGATTTTGGGAATCAGCTACATTGCACTATAAAATAGGCAACGTGGCAACACCAGCACTGGGCTATGACTGGAGATATGTGTTTGGTGAGACTGTTCATGTGGCTTTCTGTAAGTGTGGATTCCTTTCTAAACTGAGCGAAATATAAAAGTGGTAGTAAATTTGTGACTGATGGCATGTCACTTGTCAGCAACAGTGTTAATTGTCGAATAAAGAGGCCCTTGATAATAATGAATATCACTAAATGCTATAGAACAGTGTCTCGTTTCACCAATATGCTATTTTTGTTCCGCATCACATTAAACCGCAATAGGTGAAAGTGCCACAAATCAAGCGGAGACCTTGATTAGCAGCTCTTCTTTACTAGCCGGTGGAATTTCCTTGCTTTCATTGAGTTTTTTTGTGAGGCCACTCCATATTTGGCTGTAGGGGTGTCCAGGTTCTTCTTTATCCCTATTAATCAGTGAATAGAGCAGAGAAAATTTGAGGGGTATCAGGTTCTGAACGTAGGTCAAAGTAAGAGTAGGCCTGACAAAGAGCAAATAAATAGGATTCGGCGGTGTTCTTGTCTAACTTGCCACGAAGGCCAAGGTCGACGAACGGCATTTTCGGCTGGTAATCAGTGATTATTTGATTATATGGACCCTTCGCCCCTGATGGGAGTAGAAACTGACTATAAAATCGGATTATTTTCACCTGTCAATCAGGTCATACGAAATGAAGAGGCGCTAACGACCGAATGGTCAATGATGGAGAGATAGTTACATAAGCTACAGATGAAACGGGGAATCCAGGCAGCGGAGTATCACAATCTCTTGAATGTACTCTGTACAGCCCTTCTGCTTTCAAAGTCAGTTTTTGAAGTTTAAAGATTTTTTTTTTTACATCGCCCATCTGAACTTGGTGTTAGACCATTTTTTAAACATTTTCTTTTGGTTTGTATTTACTTTTGTTTTCACAAGACGGTGAAACATGTTTCAGATTAAAGAAAATAAAAAACACTCACTCACATATGCACATTCGCGAACGCCCACACACACAAACACACGCGCGCGAGTACACACACACACACACACACACACACACACACACACACACACACACACACATACACATACACACAACACACACACCTTATGGAAGGAGCCTTTCAAAGTGAGCGCAACACATCACAGAAAATTCAGTCATGAATTAAAAGATTGACTCGTACAGTATACGGTTCTGCTCTATTTGTATTGAGAGTGTTCTGCTCCATTTGTATTGAGAGTGTTCTGCTCCATTTGTATTGAGAGTGTTCTGTTCCATTTGTATTGAGAGTGTTCTGCTCCATTTGTATTGAGAGTGTTCTGCTCCATTTGTATTGAGAGTGTTCTGTTCTATTTGTATTGGGAGTGTTCTGCTCTGTTTGTATTGGGAGTGTTCTGCTCTGTTTGCATTGGGAGTGTTCTGCTCTGTTTGTATTGAGAGTGTTCTGCTCTGTTTGTATTGAGAGTGTTCTGTTCTATTTGTATTGGGAGTGTTCTGCTTTGTTTGTATTGGGAGTGTTCTGCTCTGTTTGTATTGGGAGTGTTCTGCTCTGTTTGTATTGGAAGTGTTCTGCTCTGTTTGTATTGAGAATGTTCTGTTCTATTTGTATTGAGGGGTGACATTATCTTAAAGGCCCACCTGCAGTATCAAAGAAGAGAGGAGACATACTGGGAAAAAAAGTATATATGTTGTACTTAATTATTTAATACTCTCAAGTCCCACTGCTTTTTTTTTTTTNGGGGGGGGGGGGCTCTGACTCTTCGTGAATTCTATGCTCTCCAAGTATTGTGCCTGGTTTAATTAAATGCAGAAGAGAGGGGAAGAAAATATCGAACAGCACAGTGAAGCAAGTTAATACAATAATAATAATAATAATCTTAATATTAATATATATATTTAAGATCTGATGGACTGTGTGTGACTGAATGGAATGAAATGAATGAATGAATGAATGAATGAATGAATGAATGAATGAATGAATGAATGAATGTCTTCTTTAGTATGCTTATGCAGTAACCTTAGAATCCACCGAGTGTCGGACCTTCATAAGGTCATAGTTACTGGAGTCACTCTTACCGATCTCTGCGTTGTCAGCTGTGGGCGGACCTAATCAGGTCTTCAGTATGCTTATGCAGTCAATACCCACCATTATTCCTCATTAGCTTACCTGTTTCTTTCCTACCTCTCTCTCTCTCTCTCTCTCTTTATTTCTCTCTCTCTTTCTCTCACTTTCTCTCTTTCTCTCTCTCTCTCTCTCTCTCTCTCTCTCTCTCTCTCTCTCTCTTTCTCTCTCCTTCTCACTGATTAGCAAGCATCGAAGATCGTATGGAAATCTGCGGCGAGGGTGTCTTTGTTCCTGGCTTTTCTTTGGCGTAAACATCCAGTGATGTACCGCTGTTAATGTGTACTGAGGAATTCAATCCTGCCACCCGGCCTCGTCGATCTTGTTATTTCATTATATGCGTGTAAACATATTCTATGTTACTCTATCCTTAACAAATAACGTGTAAAGGTATGGTAATTACTTAACTGCATAACCACTCCTCCACCCCTCCCTTCCCTCCACCCACCCCCTGTCAGTGTTGACATTTGCTTCAAACAAGATTTAAAGTTGGCAAAATCGGTCGAATATAAGAGCATAACCAACAAAGTCCCTATGTATTATTCTGAGCCTAATTTGAGTGTAAATAGTATGAGCATGCCCCCCATGAAAACAAACAATACAATAATAATATTAATAATAAAGTGCATTTATAAAACGCTTCACCCCCCGAAGAGCTCTAGGCGCTTTACAGCTACATGCACACGTACTCAGCACAATTGCACTTCTTCACAAACACACAAGCTTACACACGCAGCACTTGCACGTAAACACATACACAGTCATCTTCACTCACGTGTAGACACACAGCATCAGTATGTGCATGCAATCAAAGAGCATACAAAACAAGCAAACAAACAAACAAACAAAAACAAACAGTAAAGAAGAAGGCATGTCTCATTGTGTGAGTTTGCTGACCTATTTTGAGGAAAGCTATATTTAGTGCCAGACCATAATTTTACGATTCTTTCCTTATTAATATACAGTGTAAATAAATTTATTGATGGGCATTTTCTTACAAAAAAAACAACCCAATATTTTCCTTATTAACATACAGTGTAAATAAATTTATTGATGGGCATTTTCTTACAAAAAAAAACAACCCAATATTTTCCTTATTAACATACAGTGTAAATAAATTTATTGATGGGCATTTTCTTACAAAAAAAACCCCAATATTTTCCTTATTAACATACAGTGTAAATAAATTTATTGATGGGCATTTTCTTACCAAAAAAAACCCCCAACATTTTTGTACTTTGCAAATGGAGATACCAGGAAAGCACTTTCAGTTCTTTTCCTGTTAATGTTCAGTATATAGAAACTCATTACGGGGAGTTTTCATACAGAACAAAAAGTGAACTGTCACATAATATTAAAGCTGCTTTAGGAATAGATTAGAACATAGGCAGGTTCATTGGTAGCTGAGAATGACAAAGCCAACATTATATCCTCACTTCATTCTCTCTGCTCACCAACACAATAGACTATGGCGACAAAAAAAGACATAGATAACAATGGGGTATCTAGAAAACGTCTGAAAATCATTTAGGAGGAAGCCAATAATCATACGCTGACCTAAAAGGCCGATTGTGGAGACGTGATCTTTTTCCACCGAGTATGTATTAGACCTCTAGCACATCATTAGCCACTGAGGGAAAATACACCTTGCTCTATTTTACTGCGAAGTTCAATAAACTCAACTCCGCTTAACTGTAACTTCTCCGGAACACAGAAAAAGTTGCGAGTAAAAGGAGTTGCGAATATTCATATTTACATGGAAATATAGCACTCTGATAAGTAGGATAATGTTGTTATTAAGCCGAAGTTGGGATTATTCAGATTGCGATTAAGCGGAATAGACTAATACTTTCTCAATCTGTAGATACATGGATTTTGCTTTGAGAGGCGTGTACTGTTTTGAACCCGGACTATCCAGACCCAAATCAAGTGTTTGTATATGCGTGTGTGTATGTGGTTTTGTGTGTGTGTGTGTGTGTGTGTGTGTGTGTGTGTGTGTATCTGTGTGTGTGTGTGTGTGTGTGTGTGTGTGTGTGTGTGTGTGTGTGTGTGTGTGCTTATGTTATTTCGTGTCCAAGATTGTTAACTATATTTGAACCTGAGGCATTTCAGCAAAGCCATAGAAATTGAGAGCCACAATTGTTCCTTGCAACCATACTGGATTTAGTGCTTATAGGAACCAGGGCGCTGCATGGCGGCGTGTTACAATGCAAGTAATCTTCCTATGTATTTTATTTATAATGACATCATATATTTTTATATGTGTAATGTTTTATGTGCATTATGAATAAGATGTATAACACGGCATATTATTGGAAAACAGTCTGCCCACGAGTTAAATAATTTGTTTTTTTTATAAGTTACATCTCCCCTGGTTTTTACACTGTAAAGCCGCCAAGCCCCTTTCTCTCCCATGATATATCCTTACTGATTGCAAGCTAAAATTAACTAACACAAAATAGGATAATGAAAATATATGTCCTGTCAACATAATGTGAGCTGGGCATTATTTCCTATAATGCTAACATTTGGCATCTAAGACTCCAAGACCATTAATGTCGGTATAGAAAATTTAGAACAAAAATATAGGAGCCCGACTCAAAATAGCGCACAGCTCTTGCATCCAGTGGTTTTCCAGAAATCTTATTTATCTTAGCTGTCTTTATTTACTGGCTTTCCAGGAGATTTTTCTTGTCTGTTTTGCTCTGTCGTTAGCTTATGGCTCTTATTCCATTGTACATTATATTCTGGTGTTTTTTTTATCACGAAAACACATTGCTTACAGTGAAGAAGAAATGAGTTTGTGGTGCCATCTTCAACCCAATAGCCTAAATCCTAGGCCTGGACAAAGTCCGGATAAAATAACCGATTAACTCGATGAGGGTCACAAAAACTGGTCATTTGGATCAAGAGTTTAAAATCCGGATTACAAAAAACCGAAACATTTTCGGACTCTTTTTTTTTTTTAAACCTTAAGCCGGTTTTCTAAATGTGAGCGGGTGTTCCATTTTTCAATTCCTCTACCCCATTCCTCCTTCCTCAGCAATTATGGGCTTATATCCGCGTCTGATTTACAAAAGCAGGCTAATCTCAGTTTCCTCATTTGATAACAGCATAATATTATCACTACAGCAAACAGATGAATGATCACATTCCAAGCATTCAGAATATACAGGCCAGAGATTACCTAAGGATATATATTAAAATGAATGTGTGTTCTTACATTTTCTAAAAGCTTTATCATATTATGAGTTATGGGGAGAATGAATCAAAAGGAAAGGGAGTTAATGGGATCAGGTTAACCGCCCTTTCAGAGGGATGAGCTTATCCTGTTCTTCAACATTTCTTTGAAAATGTCCATTTTGAGATGTTCTGGTTTTAGGGAAGATAATAATAATAATAATACTGAGGTTTATAAGTCTCATATCCAGGCTATTGCCCGCTCATGCGACTTCACACTATTATGACCCCAGCAGGCCTGATCACTCATAGGACTTTCTCGACTCCATGGGGAGCACACAGTGCCGCTGCCATATATAGGCGCTGATCACTAGCATTTTGACAATATCCTCCACTGCCTATAGCCAGGTACCCATTTTACAGACGGGTGGACTGAAGAAAATGTGCCATTTCTCTTCGTGGAATCATATATTGTATTTGAAATTAAATAAGTTGTTTTCTCTACTTGATCGCTATTTCTAACTTTATGTGTCAATGAACTTCTTGCCTGCGTTACTCTAATCAGTCGGTTATCAGATAAAATGGGAGGCTCTCGGTATTATTGCTAAAGATTTAGTTTCTTTTGGGTTGCCTGGAGTAGAAACATTATAGAACAACTTTTCAAAATTTGAGAAAACTCGGCTGTGTCCGTATGCCCTAAAATGCCTAATAATTTTACCGATATGTGTTCACCGTGGTACTGATTTATGCCCNCGGTATTATTGCTAATGATTTAGTTTCTTTTGGGTTGCCTGGAGTAGAAACATTATAGAACAACTTTTCAAAATTTGAGAAAACTCGGCTGTGTCCTTATGCCCTAAAATGCCTAATAATTTTACCCAATACATGTTCACCGTGGTACTGATTTATGGAAGAATCGATGGCGAAGTATTCAATGATTTTATCACATAAAACAAGTGCGTACAAATGGTAAATATTATAATATGAGCAGTTGGGACAAAATCGCATACTTGTTTACGTCGCATATCGACGGGATGTTCAGCTGGAGTATTTGTCACACCCAAAGCAACTTCGAGTGGTGGATGCCATGTGACAGTGTAGAGAGAAGAAAAATGTACAGAATAATGAGAGGAAGGAAAGGACAGAATTATAAGCCAACACCATTAGTGGCAAAAATGGCAACATATTAATGATGTCTGATTTTCATCTCCTCGTCTATTTAATTTGTTGAAACTGGCGGAAAAGGGTAATCACGCGGACTGACAGCAAAGTGAAATTACTGGTCGCCAATTTACCGTTGTTTTTTTTTTAGCCTTATCTGAACCCTGAGTGTGAAAGAACCTTATCTGCTCCACTCAGACACCAACAAAGGATTCACGCCTACTACTATTCTTCATCAGGTTACAGAAGCAGATTTGCCTCTTTCAGCCAATAAGTTGGTTTTTTCCACGGTCACACAAGAAATTTCACAGCCTCTAAGTCTCCTTTAATAGTTTGCAGCTTTAAATGAGCTTATTATAGGTTTATCATGTCATTTTCGCGCTACGACCCGATACTTTAAAAGGCATCAAAAAGCTAAGTGCATTCCTTAACGACAAGTGCTCCGCATAGAAGACCACAGAGAAAACCGAGGTAAATGGCCCAAACTTCATGCTTAGTTTACAAAATAAAGAAAGAATGCAAACTAATTTGCGGGCTGGGTCACAAAACTAGGGTTCATTCTGCATATTATTCTGTCCACGGGAAAGATTTTTTGCCTTCCTAAGGCATGGGATAACACCCTATTTTCATCTAATTAGAAATCTATAAACAGTAGCTTAGTCGTTTATCCCTGCCTAAGCCACGGTGTTAGAAAAGCCGTGCCATCCTTGTCTTTCATGATATGATTAAAGTTAAGCTTTATTGTCATTTTTTTGTAGAAAGGTAAGTGTCATTATACAAAAAAACAAGAAAATGAAAATAAGGCCGGTGTACTGAAAGGATTACTCTACATTTCCAGCGCGGCCCTGAGATAACGTTTGATTATATTGATATCTTGTTTGATGAAAACATTTTTTTTTTTCCGCCAGGGGCGTGTGAACGGTCTGCCTGAGAAAGCTGGATGTTTCTGTTTGAACTACTGCCATGAGATTGGCGATAGAAGTCGTTTGTAGTCCATTAAGCTTAAAATTTATTGATAAAGACGTCCATTATAAGCTAATGATAGAGTGTCACTATCTTGAACTACCGTTCTAAGATTCGTGGAACAGCGTTGCCTGAGACTATCACCGAGGGTTTAAGGTGTAAAACAATCACAGTTCTATCCTACCACTCTCGACTTTGTGATTGTGTGACTTTTTTTTAACCACCCATACGACACTAATAGTAAAGCATCCTTTTGGACTGCCGTTATGAGATTGGTGATAACCTGTAAAAAAATCTGAATTAACACCATTGGGGGGGG
>JAWQUT010000132.1:1080018-1109402 GCA_033807755.1 Ellobium chinense | reverse complement strand
TTTCACGGGGGGTCATAAGTACAATCACACTGGATCGCCGACGAAAATTACGATTCCAGAGTAAAATTCCTAAGTCTCTTAAATGTAACCTAATATTAAGGGGAAAAAATAATGATTACAGTTCTGTATAGTTCACAATGAAAATTCTTCTCGATGCTAAAGGTAAGAGGATGGTTTTTTTTTGGTTTTGTTTATCACAGTTGACTGAATAAACTCTTACATCCTTCATTGACTTATCAAGGTATCCCAAGCCATGATTTTGCCAAATTTTGGCACACAGAATTATGCTCGAAGATTAACGATATTTTTAGAACTTTGGCCGCAAATTGCTGCTCTTAGGCTCTTCTCACTGTACGCAGGATAACTTAATGTACCCAACAACAACCACACGATTTGTATTTGACTGGCAACACCCGCTCCCCCTCCCCCAACCCACATACACACACACACACACACACACACACACACACACACGCGCGCGCGCACAGACTACGCCCACATGGTCTTAGTCTACAAATGTATTTACATCTATCGAAGCCTGTAGAATCAAAACCCAACTCTTTCTCCCCCCNCCCCCCTTCCTCTTTCCCCAATTATCAGTTCTCAAATTTCATTGGGACTATTTAAAATTGCATACCGTTTTGCCAGATAGACTATAGTTCGCACCATCGTACGATCAATCGTACAAATAATGGAAGTAGGAACTCCGAGAACGTCTCGCACTTTCAGTCTCACGCGCTTGAGACCGTCAGAGCGCTGAGCGCCGTGGGACAGACAACACTCCAGCCTCCCCTACACTGCTGGAGGTAGTGGAAGTAGACTAGAACGCGCATGCCGGCCACAGAGAGTAGAAAGAACGAACTTCAGCACTCAACGACGGCTCGATAGGCAGCGGCGGTAAGTTTTACGGTTATAACATACTGCTGATTTCTATTACCCCTACTGTTAATTGGCCTCTGTGGGCTCGTTCTAATCAATTTTATTTATCATTAATGGATGTTTGTGCAATTTTGATTTGAACGTCCCTGCTACTTCTGATTAGACAGGTATTGTTTTGTAAAGGATATGAACTGTTGGGTTTTTATTCGTGACCAGAGGCCGGTAAAAATGTGTTAAATACAGAACATTGTTAATAATAGTTTACAATGAATGACATGTTCGCATAAAGATGTCTCTTTATTTATTTATCGAATTATTTATATGAGAAATTCTAATTTGCTTCAGTTGACATTCACGGCACATTGTTTTGTAAACTTGAGCCAGCGTACTATTGTTGAAGTCAAAGTTTGCGTTACTTTTCTTTCTTTCCTTCATTGTTTTTTTCATTCAGTATTTATATTGTCATCTCTAATTTTCTTTTTCTTTTCATCTGCTCAATCTTCACCTTTTCATTAGTCTTTACATCACCAACAGGAACAAGAAGAACTATTCAGATATAGATGATTCCAAATTAATTTTCCCTCTGGTGCATCAGGTACTTTATTTTCAAATCTAAGGTTAAATTAATAATTTCATTTCAATTTACTAACATGAATCTAGGAATGATTATCATTAGATAATCAAACATTAATATGCATAGCAAAAACACATGCAAAAAAAAAAAAAACGGCAAATACACTAAACTTACAAAAAACAATTGACGAAGAAAAAAAGAAACAAAAACCCGACATAGCAAAATTTTCCAGTTTCAGCGACAACCTTAGAACTGACAACAATAATCGCTTTTATCATAAATCTTTAAGATGCTGTTACTTTCCTGCCAAGATCATAGTTTTTATTATATCATCCGCGGTGGCGTATCAAGTCCTACTCCAGAAAATAAATCGTACACAAAATTTAGTAAACTCGAGGAACAGTTTTCCAAAACACTGCAAATACTCAATCGTTGAAGAATACATTAATGGTGTTTTCAGATGTGCCTTTAGTTATTTCTTCTTTTAAAACAAATTTACGCTTGAAATCTTGATTCCTTCAAGAGTTATATCATCTTGAAACAATTAAATATATGTACGTGTAAAGAGCAATTACCCTTACATTTTTTTCACTTCATTTCCAAAGCATTTTGGGAAAAGGCTTTTCAGTTTTGTTCAGAAAGTTAGGCAGATCCAGATGACAATAATGGGTCTATTGTACAAGCTCAAGAACCTAGGAAAGCTCCGTTTTGTTTATAATGCCTTAATATGCATTTTCCTGCTAACGAAACCATTGGGAATAATCGGGATTTTCTCTAAATCTCATTTTTGAAGTATGCAAATTTTACTGGTTCTAAGTTCTGCATTTTTAAGTGCATATAAATTGGATCTGTGTTAAACTGTACACCGGCTAATAAAATCATTGTGAATTACAAGATGTTTTGGTTTGTTGCTTTTGTTTTTTTCCATTCCAAACTTCATGTCTCAGAAATAAGATGATATATTATAGGTTAACATGAACAATTTGTTTCGTGCAGTTCTCTTAAAATGAATCTCTGCTAAACCATTGACGAATGCCTACTGTTTGTCTGATACTTAGGGAGGAATGAGTAATGTGGAAGGCCCCCACATCCCTCCCCCTCTCTTTTTTTTTTCGTGATCCGCAGTAAACTGTTCACTCTTTTTAGGGCAAGGCTGTCATGGAGTATTTTCAATGATGCCACGACGNTCGCCTTGTTTCAGTTCCTTTGTGTCTGTTCAAGCTTTTTCATGACTATTGATCACTTTTTTTTTTTATGACATGCCATTCTTAGTTCATTTATTTCCTACATCTGAAGAAGGACGCCAGTCCGAAAATTTGTGTATTAAATTTGTTAAATTGTTAGTCTATAGTTTTTTTTGCCTTACTTATTTAACTCCAGTGTGGATAAATGTTTTGCAAATAATATTGACGAATGCCTACTGTTTGTCTGATATTCAGGGAGGAATGAGTAATGTGGATGGCCCCCACATTCCCTCTCCCCTTCTCTTTTTTTTTTCGTGATCCGCAATACACTGTTCACTCTTTTTAGGGCAAGGCTGTCATGGAGTATTTTCAATGATGCTGATTATACAAGCTACGACGAAAACTAAGCATCCACAACAAGCTACTAATTCTAAAAGTCTAGCTCTGGTCGATACCAAAGATTTGCCAACGCTATCACCACTTTGCATCCAGCGCTGACGGCTTCATATGTATAGAATTATACAATCCGCGCCGACCGATATAAGGAGAACTATATGATCTTATATGCGAAACCATATGCTTTTACTCCGGACTTAACATTCGAATCATTATCTCTTAGAGTTTTAACAATGAAGACACGATTTAAGGTAATGAAGAGAGATGGTCGTGAGAGAGTAACTCTGAAAGTGGGACACGTAATGCACGAGAAATGATGAAGGGGAAACAGTAAGGTTAGTTAAGCCCCTGGGCCTTCGCTGCGTGTCTACGGTTAACATGATACAACGAAGTAGCCACGTATATTGGCAAAGCGTGTATTGAGAATACCATCCATTAAGTGTAAGATGCAGATGAAATGGGATGTTTAAGGTGGAAAATTACTCAAGGAGTATTCCATACTCAGTATTTTAGGGTATCGATTTTGCCGAATACCAGTCCTGAAGTATCGAGTAGTTTAATGTTTTTCCTCGCAGCCTAATATTTGAAGAATTTGTGGCTTGTTATGACTTAGTAAAGATGAATTTGTCTCACGATAGCAGCACATGTAGTTTCAGCTGTTTCCAATAAAATAATAGTGTCCTCTGCAGCTAAAGCTATGCTGTAATTTTGCACCACATGGCGAAACTCAATGTATTCTCATTGAATTTTAGTATCCTAACGATCTGTTTTGATTTTGCATCGTCTTTTACCATAATGGATGAATCACGACACACCTGGTTGCAGTATGCTATTATTAAGTAATGTACTCAGTATCGTATCGGTATCGGTGGATACCAAAATAACATGGATGCTTAAAATGAGAAGTCGACCCAGCACAAGTGTCTACACCCTTAAAAGACCACAGTTTAGCCCGTGGCCGACTATCGGCCAACTCTACCTCAAAGCTAGTTGTCCTATTCGGAAGCTTCCAAGCGAACTCCCTCTTCCCACCCAGCAGTCAAAAAAAAATACCTAACATTAAAAAAAACACCAGCGAGGTTCTGCCACGTTCAACAGTGATGAGAAAGACCCTTGATATTCTTAAATGGTTGCCGTATCCGGTGAGATAAGACAAAGGTAATGGATGAAACAATTCAAATCTATTCAATTTCAATTCAGTTTCTGTTTATTGAACTTCGGTTATAAAATAGTAATATAAGAGCAATCCAACATCAGAGGAAAGATAATGAAAAATGGCTTTCCACTTTGGGTCAGTTTCATTTGAAATTGGACATTGAATCGTTTCGAAATTTACGTGTTTATCTATTCATTCAGAAGAAAACTCGGGCTGAAATCTATATCTTTTTAAAGGTCATAACAGTTGGCAAATATATCATTGTGACTACATAATATGAAAAAGGGATTTAACTTTTAGGCTGTCTGATTTATTTCCCTTATTGCTTACTCCGTGTTATTTTTTTTCATTTTTCGACAGTCACTCACCAAACTTCTGGGTCAAATCTGTCTGAAAAGACTGCAGTTCAAAAGAGATATGACAGTATAGTTTGATAAAAGTCAGAGAACTTCACACCAGTGAAAATAAGCAGACATAAAAGACAATGATGAGTAATAGAAATGTCAGACTGTGCAAGAATTTATGAATTCTTGAAGTAATTCAACTCACAATGTAGGCCTATATTAAAAAAAAAAAAAAGTCCTCCCAACTGCACTGAAATAAGTAACGTTAAACTAAGACTAAAGATTCCCTCTTTACTTTTGGTTTACTATTACCATCTTGGGGGCAGTTCGAAGGACTTTGTTTGTACATAAGAATCGATATAACATATAGAGCAAACTAGAGCATGACTAACTTATATTCCAAGGAAAATTCCATGAGTTCAATTTAATGAGCTGTTCGAGTTAGTGAGGTAATTTCAGTATGAATAAGAGGCTCAGCAGTCGTATGCGTAATTCTTGCGTTTGTTAACGTATTGCGCAGTCTAACGTGAACACTCTAGTTTGGGGAATTTCTCGTTTATTGAGCTCAGATAACTTCCTGCATCGCAAAGTGTTAATTAATCCAAGGATTATACATACAATCATGGGACCCGTGACCCACTGACCATATACATAATATTTCTGTTAGTGACCACATTGTGTTAACTTCGGTGAACACTATAAATGTGTGAAGGTTCCCTGTAGTCACCGCAATGCGTTAATTAACGCATGGATTGTGCTCAAGGACACAGGCCATCACGAGTTTGCAGTCCGTTCGAGTGTGCGAGGCTGGAATTCGGGAACTTCTAGTGTATTTCGATTTACTTAGAGAATCCTACAGACTGTCTTAGTCATAAACATGCAGTCGTGAGGCAGTCGTGAGGTTAGATTCGATTGTATCATTATGTTTGTCATGATCTTGCGATAATTTTAGAATAACTTGCTTAACCTTTCCAAATTTCGTTGAAGGCCTATTAAAGGTGTGATGATTTAATCATACAAGAAAACTAAGTCACGCAGTTTCAACAAGCGGCATTACCGAGTTCAATAATAATTATGTTGCGCGTTAAGTAACGCATGTCTCGCGGGATTTCACTTACACAGTGAGATTTCCGGTCGAGATTGCGCTGGTCAGGACTCTGGCACCGTTACCATACAGCATTGAAGAGATTGATTGAATGAGTGAGAGAAAGAGAGAGGAAGAAAGAAAGAGAGAGAAAGAGAGAGAGAGAGAGAGAGAGAGAGAGAGAGAGAGAGAGAGCGAGCGATCATAGATCGAGATCTGCTTTAGATAGGACGATTTTTGCCGGGGGTGTTCAAGCCTGGATTCATTTTGTATTCTAAAGTAAATGCACGCACATAAAAGGTGCGAGGGCAGATTTCCGTGAGTTTGACATCTGACGGCCATTTCAGAATGTTTTTCCTGACCTGTCGACGTTAGATTCGTTGAGTGAAAACGATTTAAACATGAACTGAGCCATGTCTGTTAATTGCGATGTAATTCATTGACTTTGAGTTTGTGTAGCAAGATTGAAATGAAAATATGACTCTAAAATTTTGTACACAAGACCTGTCAGATGTAGTTTCGTTGCTAAGAATACAGAGAAATGAATAACCCAAAGCAGGGTCTCGAATGTCTATATGATTTTGATGTCATGACTAATATTGCTGTCCTTCGCTACAATCCCCTTATTGTGTGACATTATGACTGGATAGTAAACTAGTATAATGTAATATCAGCGATGTAGATCATAACTACTATTCTGATCACAGCCTACAGAACCTAGGTCGTGGAAATAAAACAGATTCTACTTCTCATATTCTCTTCTCCTTCCCCTCACAACAAAGTGCTTGTATTATTTCTCCATTTTATTGGCAGTAGTGACGACCACCATCTAATCACCAGCCATGATTGTACTCGAAATGACCCATTACCATCACAATTACTAACCTTCACATACTCGCCAAATCGAAGCACTGGCGACAGAATTGATTGCTGTTGGCCAGGTTAAGGTCCGTTAACCTCTAGAAGATCTTTTTGGCCAGGGGCGTGAAAACTGTCCTTACAGTGGGGAAAGACTGGGAGTTGAGATTGAGACTCAAAGTACCAAAGCTCCAGTATTCGAAAAGTGAGTTAGATTCAAGATTCAAAATTAAATTATTTGTAGGCCTTCCAGCCATTTCAGTACATCACAATCTTAAATTATACAAGTTCCAAGTTCAAATTGTTTGTTAGGCATACGCCAAACACTTTGTTTCACACTATACATATATAGAAATCACATATAGAAATACAAATATAGAAATACATATATAGAAATATATACATATATAGAAATCAAAATACTACATACTATGATGCACTCAGCCCTCAACCGCTCTGATCCATTTTCGCTTGATTTCAGTCTCGTATCTTTTTCATGCAATTACAGTACAATTATACTCCGATAAACTCACTTACATAGAACGAACATTAATTTACTTGTGGTACCATGAAACGATTTGGGGAATTCCAGAAAAAAGGCGAGGGAGGCAGAGGTGCTAAGTACATCGGGAGACTCATTAATTCAGTGAGGACAGCTCGGATTTGAAATGACATGAAGAAGTCGTGTTAAACCATATAATTGCTAAGAACAGTCAAGTCATAAAGCATGAGAGAGTGGTATTGGTTATGTAACTCTGCAGGAATGTTAGTGGATATTAGCACTCAGCCAGGTGCGAGGAAAATAACGCACAGCATGCTGTGAGTCCTTGACCGGTACGCGGTAGAGCATGTGACTTCATTTATTAAGTCATTGTGAGTTAAAGTAGGAAGTAGCGACGATCCTGACAGCGGGCGAGCAGCCAAACCATGCCTTGTATCTAGTCAATGTCATCAAGCCTCAGGGCCTCACGACAAAATTGCTTTCCTTAATGTCACTCTATAGGCAGAACGTCTATCTGAGAGATATAGAGGATCTGTAATGAGTGTTTGTTTGATATCATATTTTTTAAACGAGTTATACAGTTATCATATTCGCGAACTGAAACTGAAATGTAAAGACAACGATGGCAATCGAGAAGAAAGACAGACTGAAATATTTTTTTTAAAATCTAGACAGATGGAAATCCCATGACAGTGAAAATAGTTACAAAAGAAATGACGTCACATATTCATATGCCTAGAGATTTTCACTTTTATGTCACCGGAAATAGGTCCTGTTTATATGATAAAAGCAATTTGCTAACTTAGCTGTTTTTGTGCAATACATACATCTAATGCTACAAAGTAAATCCCAAAGTCATTGTTACGAAACAGCACTAAAATTTGAGATTATTATCTGGCGTTGTTTAATACAATTTTAACCCTCTCCTGAAGCACTCACACGACTTTTATAGACAAAATGCCTATGACGTTAACATTACATAGCCTACATATTCCCGTTTGTCAATTTTAGAATCATAATTTCCTTTTTTACTTCTTTTGTCAAACTTCTTGTTGTTATTGGAATAACGATTTTCAGCAGCTTGTCAAGCCTCGCACTAGAATAATTTAAGATTTTGGAGCACAAGTGATCTAGGTCTAAGTGGATATCTTGTTTTAGATCGAAACCATCATTCTTTCTACTCTCCGTACTATTTCTCTAAATGTGATTTCATCCAAATCGACAACAGACTTCGTCTGTTCAACTTCATCTTTGAAATTAGATCGCTACAACCTCGATTAGTGACTAAGGCAAACATTGCGGGCCCCAGTATATCTTTTGACGTCACAATTATAATCCAATAAGCCGTCGTTGAGGAAGCAAGGGCCAAGTTTCAGTCACACAAGCTATCCTTCTTGCATGAATACATCACAAACAGGCTTTAACATTACGAAGCTGTTTATCAAAAACTGTTGCTTATTTAAGTGTCAGTCTCGTAATAACTGTCAGACAGAAAAAAACAAAAAAACCACTGGAGAATGGAGGAACATCTTTGACGTACAGGACTGCCTTTAAGAATGATCTATCGGTTCTTATAACTGGACGGGCAGGTATACTCCTGGAATAGCACCGATTTAGTCGATACCATTTATATTTGGTATCGGCGGTGCTGTTCCAGGAGTATATAGGCATGAGACTTAATGAAGCGCAGTTCAATATCGATACCGAATCGCAGTTCAATATCGATACCGAATCGGTGCTATTCCAGGATTATGCCGAAGGGCAAGCGGGTGGTAACAACGCATCTCGTCCTTAGCTATGTATATTACAACGAGGTTGTTGTCAGTGTTTTTATCCCTAATTGCTGTTAAGATGGTTGATTACCCTATACCGAATGTGGTAGTGCAGATTACACGGTGCACCACTTATCATTTTAAGTGCATTAGAATTTCTATGCCAATTTCACACCAGAAAGCTGAATAGTGCATTTTTCTCCATTGATTGTGTGTTGTGTGTGTGTGTGTGTGTGTGTGTGTGTGTGTGTGTGTGTGTGTGTGTGTGTGTGTGTGTGTGTGTGTGTGTGTGTGTGTGTGTGTGAAAAATCAAACATGCCAAAACAGAACTGCAATCAAGATAGTTTTTTTCCTGCCATATGTAGCCATAAATGCTGCATCAAATGACACGCTTTTTATTGTGCGTGAGTATACAATTTTTTTCAAAGTGGTTTTGAAGTATGTGCCTCCTAATAATATTTATGCCTAATCTGTTTTTCCGAAATTAAGCCTAAAATATTTCTAAATGCTTTTATGCAAAATAAAATCACACCACCGGTCGTACTTGCTAACAAAATGGAGGTGGGCAGACATTTAGTATATTGTGCAATATTTCTTATTACATATATGTTTGCTATGGTTCGTTGTCTTAATGGCAGCGTGTGAAATATGGAAGCTTCGTTTTTTGCATGACCTGACAACTGGCAATCTAGCAACCAAATAAAGTATAGAGCCCTTCCCCCCCTCCTCCCCCCCCCCCNAAACAAAAATAAGGTTCAAAGTGCACTCATTTAAGGTCTGCATTTATGATGCCAGTGTAATTGTTGTCACTGCTTTTTATTCCTAGTAATCCTAGATATATATTTTTTTCTTTTCACGGACTTTCTGTTCATCAGTCATTGTAAGGGTTTTCTTTCATGGCTTTGCGATGTGGGCATGTTCAACATGTTTCTACTGCTGTGTTGCCAGATTCTGTTTTGTCCATTAAGTTAAATTATTAACCAACGCCTATTAAGGCAGAATACCCAAGAGCAGCACTGAAGTGCACCATTGTTTACGTAGACGGAACGTTTGAAATTAGCCATTTAGTAATTTCTGATGTCAGCCTGAAATAAGCCCGTCATTGTAAAAGTGATCTGCTAATGTTTGGAGTCCGCATGAACATTGTGCGAATTTTTTTAACATCTGATGTTAGCATTTACTATTGACCTGATGTCTGGAATGTAGCATTTAATGTACTGGATTTTGCTAATGTCCAAACTCAGGAATATGTGAGTGTTTTTTTTCTTTTGTTTTCAACGTCTTGATTCAGCACTGAAGGTTCATTTCGTGAAGTCTGAAGCCAGAAGTCCATTGCCCAGACTGCTAGTGTCAACATTAGGGCATGAACTGAATAAGTGACATAGGCATGACTATCCTTTAAACCTATTGAAGGAATTAGGTGGAGATGAAAAACTAAGTACTGTCCTGAAAGAAGCAGTGTCTTCGTAAATATACCATTGGATTCCCAAAGAAAAAAAAACAAAACTTTGAAATACCAGACTAAATACTAGGCTTTTTAAAATAAAGATCTACAACGTCTGTGACAGCAAAGATGAAATCCGAGTTAAAATCCCAAAGACGAAGTATTACTGCTCGAGAAGCGGTAATGTGCCCTGGCGTCTTTCATGGACGCTGGGAGATGGAAATGATGAAGCTGAGTATTTCCCCTGTGACTTACCAATTTTAAGCTTCTTCAACCAGATCAGATTGTTCGTGAAAAGTCTTCTTCCTTTAAAGGTTACACACGCCCAAATATTTTTGCTTTGTAGGCCTATTATTATGTGTTGTCGACTACCGTCTCTCCAGCCCTAATTTTCATTGGCTATTCCCACTTAGCAGTAATGGAGATACGCATCTGATCTTTTAAAAAAAATACATACTTTTAATAACAAATGACAAGGAACGTTTTTTACTAAGTTACTCATTTGAACCACCCCGCCCCCTCCAATGAAAAGCCAGTTGAGGACTCAGGCTATTTCAAGAGAACAGGGGGTTAGCTCATTGGCAGCCTATATCTTTTCAAACCTCTGACCCGAAATAGTGCTGCTTTAATTTAACCTAAACTGGTTAGGAAAGTGACAAATGCATTGGACCAGGCCACAGCAAAGGCCGCTGGGTCCATGAGAGGGAGAAAAAAAAAAACGATGTGATAAACAGATCACCCTCCCTACTAAATCCATCTCAAGTGACCTCAAGAGTTAATGCGCATGTGTAACCTGAAGATGACCCGCTTTTTTGCGCTGTCTATAATGCTCTTGAATTTGGGATAATTCTAAGAGTCATTACCCTGTGAGATTTTCTCCTACCGTGTTACTACAAAAATGATATAAGATTTACATACTGTCTCAGAGCAGTTCTCCCATTACACACTTTCCATAACCATTCAGTCGTCATATTATTTCGCAAGTCAAGGAGAGGCCGGTTTTGGAATTCAGCTATCGTATAATAATGATTGCTAGGGGAAAAAAAAAAGCGAGGTTATACGTCTCCAAGCAAGGCTAATCCTCGCTCTCGAGATTTCTGTCTTACTTACCCGGCAGGCCGGATCACGTAAGAATGCAACTCCTTGGGGAGCATACAGTGCTACTGTCCTGAATACTTGCATTCTGACAATATAAATTATGTCACCGCCTATACCTAGGTATCCGTTTCACAGACGGGTGGGTTGATGAAATGTGAATGAAATGCTTTGCCAGGGCACTTACAGCATGATGAGGCGGGATCTGAACCCACAGCCTTGAGATGCGGAGTCCAACGTCGTAAACATTCGGCCACACTGCTCTTGTGAGGGCTATATCTATAATAATGTGATGTTTCGTCATAATGCATCACACCCAGCAATTATAACACATGCTACCCTGTGGTCTTGACTTCCTTTGTGGGCCATTTCTCGCATCATTGGTAGGTCGCGTCTTGGCCCACGTCCAGCGGTTCGATATTTTTGTCGTGGGTCATACTGGGTTTTTTTTTTGTTTGTTTGTTTGTTTGTTTCTAAATTCTAGGCTTAATGAAAGTACGAAAATGCTGCAGAGATTTTGCAGCATGCTCGTGTTGTTCGTATTTTCGTGTTTGTGCTGTTTGTTAAAAGAGTAAACTAAGGTCATTGCCACAGGGCTCTGCTTGGGTTAAGGATGCCTCATTTGGCTTTCTTGTAGCCTGATGCCGACTTAATGATGGAAAGCCAGTCTCTGTCGGTGTCACATCTCCAGCCTGTGCCTGGTGTAATAGGGGAATCCTGGAGAGTATGTTCTTAGGTCTTCCACAGACACAGGATAGAGATTATCTGACACCAACTCTGTGTAGATCTTGATTTGCCCCGAGACCATAGTTTCAAGGAAACTGAAGTAAAATTATGAGTTTCCATCTCTGTTATAGATTTCTGTTAGGCCAGACCCTAGAGAAAAAAAAAATAAGGATAGTTAAATAACGTATGGCCGGATCTATGGGATCCCGATCCATAAGAAAATTAGTCCTGCAGGATTTGTTACTTCTGGCTAGACCTGGCCCTTACAATGTATTCAGTTTAGGTTGTGACATAAACATGTAATTATAGAGTAGTCCAAGTAATCAATATTGAATACACATTTCTACCAATCTATATTTTTCTGACAAGTCTCGAGATCTTGCTGCCGTATGTATAATTTATTTTTATTCTAGCTTTTTTCTTTCTAAGAAGAAAAACGGTAGCTTTTTTCTGGGAATGTCTTATAACCTTTATAAATAATCATAGCTCATCTCACTGTGCCGCGACAAGGTGTATCCATCTCTGATTTTTCTTAGCAATGTTTTAAGCAATTTATGTGTCAAATAGCATTTTATTAATCATATTATTTACAGGTAAATTCGCGTAAAGGAACCAGAAAAAATAGGACACGAAGTATGATTGAGGGTTGAGGCATCCTTCAGTAATACCACATTTCGTCGCTTGAGTGAAACACATTTGCATATGCCAAAATCCATATGTTACAGCAAAAGCACTAAATTGTCTCATTTCTCGCCAAACTGCCCTGAACAAAGGGGTCTTTTGAAAGTAAGCTCTACTATTGCAGTGCGATGTATGATACAGTTCTGTATGTTAAGTTTAGAATACACCGAACTATAGTGGGAAAAAGTAGAGTTTTACTGGTTTTTGTCACTGGCAAAGCTTGGTACAAAAGTCTGACATTGGCGCATGTCGGGAGAGAGCACACGCTTTTTCATTAGCGAAGTCTTGTTAGGTGCCCGAACAAAAAAAAAATGTGTGCAGTAGGCCTATTTCGAGGTTGGCATGCGCAAATGACATTTTCTGATGTTAAGATCATTTTGCACGCAACAAACTAAAATCGGATGTTAAATTTCGGATCTAATTCCTAAAATTCGTTATGATCATAACAGCAGGAAAGACCACATTTCAATATTATTATTATTATTATTATTACTATTATTATTATTATTATCATCATCATTTTATTACTATGCGTATACACACCCCTGCAGCAATGATCAGAAGGAGATGGCAATTTGAAAATAAAAGCCCTCATTTGCCTGTTTGGTTAATGTCTTCTAATTGTTTACCTTTATCCAGATGTGGCCACGTATCCCTCACAAAGGCTCGACCTCCTCTAACAAGACATGACAGACACGGCAGACAACAGCTCGGGCGGAACTCAAACGTAATGAACAACGTTACGGAAGGGGCAGAGTTCATCTATGACGTCGACACCGCGTCAGCAATCGTCGAGAGTCTGGTCCTGAGTCTGATCTGCTTGGTGGCCGTGGGCGCCAACGTCTCCCTCTGGCTGGTCATCCTGACCACCAGAGACCTGCGCAATGAATCCAATGTCCTCATCCTGTGCTTGTCTCTGGCGGATTTGCTGGTCTCCTCCGTCAGCATGCCCATCACCGTCTTCACCATCACAGCAGGAAAGTGGGAGTTCTCCAGGTCGGATACCTGTACAGTGGACATGTCAATATGTTGTTGTTGTTGTTGTTGTTGTTGTTGTTGTTGTTGTTGTTGTTGTTGATAAACAGATAATGGAAGCTTGCTTCAGTCATACTATCATAATCTCTCATCATCATCTCAACAGAATTATAATATGTGCCATTTTTATTCCCCTCTGTTCATGGTTGGCAATGAAAGCTACATGACTATTGTATTGTGACTTATTATGAAATCAAACTGCCAGCCGGAATTCCAGACATAGAAAACAGTTTGTATAGCCTAAGACAGACCACTCTCAAAAACAATTACTGGATCAGACAGACAGACAGACAGACAGACAGACAGACAGACAGACAGACAGACAGACAGATAGATAAACACGAGTTATTCCATTGTTATTTGCAAGGATAGGTATGGGATGTTAGTTTTTACTACGCGTTAAGTTTGCCACATCAGCAAGTTGTGGTTGCTACTTTTTAAAACTGTTTAAGACGACTGGTTTTATATGTTGTTTTTTGTTTACTTTTTTCGCAAGTGAGCTTGATTAGTACGCAGAAAGGTGTTAAGATATAAAAGGTGTGTGTCAAATGCTTATTTAGGCCTATGAACCTATGCATGTGTTATTTTGTGGCGATACTGTGCCAGGTTTGAGGAAAAGCACGTAGGGCCTATTGGAGGAGAGATGAGCGCTATATAAACGGTCTTATTATTATCGATATAATCATCTCTCTATCCTTTCGGTGAAACAAGGCATATAAAAGCCTCGAGCGCCATTCGCAAAAGCTAGCATTAAGATCACTAGCACTGACACAGATGTGTTGTAAGTTATAATCATGTAAACACTGTAGAGACATTCTGAGTTGCTAGCATCTTTTCAACTAATGTTTGAGAGCTTCGGGATCTCTTACCATCGGAAGCATTACTTAAGTGCATCGGTGTTGAATGCACTCTTAGTAGGGCGTGCAAAGTTAATATAATTCTTACGGTGGTAAGATATCCCATCGTAAATGCGTAAGCTCTCAATTGCCGCCGTTCATTACCTCACTACTACTGTGGATCACAGACGTAATCAGCTTTTGCTGCCTTCTAACTAAAGTAAACATTACTATTACTTTAGTTAGAAGTCAAGAAAGGCTGGTTACTTCTGGCATAGTTCGTCAGCTCAGCTATGTACTGATGCAATATCTACATTCCGTCAAATTTGTCTTTATTTTCGTCATGATCTTTTACGGAATCGTAGTTTCAAAGGAAGAAAGACTAGTAAAAAGTTCACCAGTGCACAACAAAAAATTTCCTCCTTGAACCACAGAAACGTTCCGAGATGGTCAAGGCTGGTCCGCAAGTCCTTTGCCACCAAAGTGCTCAAATTATATATTGTTGACAGTGGGGTCTTTCATTTAAATTATTCACAATTTTAATTCAGATAAAAAGAGGTTAAAAATTTTGTCTTCTTTTGCAGGCCACAGGCCTGCACAAATTAGTGAAGGTGGTAGGAAAGACTGCCTGCAACACTTTTTTTTAAAAGCTAATTCCGGATTGATTTTCACCACTTTTGTGGTATGGTTTTCTGCTATGCTATTATTTCTACACATCCTTATTGAACTATACTACAGTTCTATACTCTGCTAGATTGACTCCGAGAGTCCAATTGTTTTGGGTTGTTGTTTTTTTTAAAATTATTTTTTAACCAATTAGGCTCCTGCACTCTCGAAAGCAACACGGAATCATATTTTTGGGACAAAGAAAAAACACGGCGTGCCTGTTTGTTAGGCGGGTAAAAATCTTTACGGAAGTTAAAAAATATATAACAAAAGACGTAGCAGCTATGGCCTAGAAACAACCTCTTAGAAAAGAATAAAAAGGAAGTTGTAAGTGGAACTTAAAAACGGAGCTGCGGCTATGATATTCTTAAACACTTCATTGAGTAGAAATTGAAAAATCAATATGGGCCGGATGTAAACTAGTACTGGACGTAACTGAATAAAAGGAATCGATATTGTGTTTACTGTTCAAAACTATTAGTAACCCGATTACTTTTTTCCCCCGATGACTGCACACCTGGGTGAAAAATTGATTAATATGGAAAAAAAAAACCTTCTAGAACATGTTAGTCTATTTGCTAAAGACTAAAGACACATTTCTTCCTCTATAACCTGGTCCATTCTCCCATAGTGTCACCCATTTTAACATCTTGGGCAGATGACTTTTCCTTCCACGACTCCAATCTTTTCCCTTTTTCCTCTCTCCCCTTCTCCCCTCCCCAAAATATCTTGAGTGCAAAGGCATGCTTTTAGACCCCTAGTATACCGTCATGTAAAGGTCACAATAAAAAAAAAAAAAGATTATTACTCGATGTCTGTGGAGGGAGTAATCAGTAATCGCGATTCCTAAAAACTCGAGATATCGCCCAACACTGATGTAAATCTCATCATCGCCATCATAATGGGATTATAATATGGGTCATTAATGTGGCCACAACCAGCGTCTTGTCAGTCGTTCAGGGAAGCAGGAAGTCAAGCTGGGGCCATTCCAACAAAATGCTTCGTCACTTACGCTAATTTCTGAAAAGCTCTAACTTTGGGGCACCTTGTTTCGGATTTTATTTAAAGTATAAATTAACCCCTGTTAAAAACAACCAGAACCAATTGCTGTAAAGGGAAAGTTTTCGGCAGAAATTTGCATAACAGAAGTGGCATTTTGCTGGAACTGCCCGGTAATTGCTAGGGACTGATACGTCCCTTCTTTAACATTTTTTATCCGTGTTGACGGTTAACGACGTATTCCGCGAAAATGAAGTGCGGAGAAAAATTGAACTCTTATGCAACCGTTTTTTTGGGTTAAAGAGACAGGTTTGCTCATAAAATACAATACTATTTGGTGATTGCCATTAGTTCTTTAGAAAAGTTGTCTGTTAAAGCACGTGGTCGCTTTACACAGCTTGCTATTTTGCGGCAAGATATTATGAAACTGATGGCTTGCGCATTAACGATGGGATTTCATACCATCTTAAGAATTACTCTATGCATATTGAACGCTAATATGGGTATATATTTAGCACGGATGTACGAATGTAATTCTCACCAAGGTAGCAGATCCCATCGTTAACGAGCAAGCTCTCAAAGGATAAAAGCCTTGTCCCCTCTCAGTTTTCACGCTGTCGTGCGAGTATCTTGATCACAAGCTATGACCTGTCATACAGCACTTCAAAGAGACAAATCTTGTGTTCAGGATTACAAAGAATCTCCTTTTCATTCTAAGACTGACCGCAAAACTACCAAAGAGCCCTTACGAAGTTTTAGAATAATCGTAGACTGTCACCTTATGCGTTTGAGAGCTTGTGCTTCAATGATGGGACCTCCTACCATCATAAAAACTACAATATAGTGCATCGGTAGTGAATGCACCCTTAGTAGCGTTTATCATACAAAGTTAATGTAATCCTCATGATGGCTACAGATCCCACCAACATTGCGCAAGCCCTCAAGTGTTTTACCTTGTTTTGTACTATTTGGGACACAAGAATGTATGGTCGCGATCGCAGTGAACAAGTGATCGCCATATAGAGGTCAACTTAATAGGAAATAAGTACGGTTCCTCCTAGGGACCATTGAAAAAGTTGCTGATGGAGATGCTTTTTATCCAGTGACTTTCATAAAGAAATCTAGCATTTTGTTATGGGACACAAAGTTGCAGTTATCTTCACTGCGGTTAAAAGAAGTCGATTATACACCAAAATCTGCATGTGACCTTATTTGGGGGAAATAAATCGACTCGGCCTAATCTTGATGCGGATATTCGCAACTTCTGCTGCATTGTAAACTGTTTCCATAACAAAATGTTGTATTTTTATTTAACAGTCATTAGATAATAACAACTCATATTAATGGCAACTTTTTCCATGCTCCTGAGGAGCTGCAGTTAAGCGGGATTGTTCATCCTTGTCTCAAACAACTCCACCATCTTTGTCTTTCAGCCTGACATGCACCGCTATTGGTTACATCAATATGCTGACATTCACGGCTTCCGTGCAGTCACTGGGTGTGATCAGTATCAACAGATACGTAAAGATCTGCCGACCATCTTCCTTCATCGATGTCTACACGTACAGAAATGTGCTGCTCATGTGTGTTGGTAAGTTTGGGTAGGACTTTGTTGGTATTGTTGTTGTTGTTGTTATTGTTGTTGTTGTTGTTGTTTTGATTTAGGAGACTTGTTTTACAATGTCGCACACTGGTATAATTTCATTCATAATACACGGTTCATGGACATTTTATAAAATGGGCTGGTTTATGAAAATGGGTTGTTTCACAAATTATAAGGTAAATTTGTACACGCAGAAACATACATTGTACATCATTCATAAGAATAGGCAATGTTAGAAATAAAATACGTGGAAATAAATCTGTCATTGCTGGTCATCACGATACACCGCCTGGTCCTGTTTAGCTCTAAAGCCAGGTACTTATTCACACCTGAAAAACTGACCAATGCAAGTTACCTTTCCCATTTCATAAAATGTTTATGCCACTTGCTCATTTCATAAACAGTGTGTTATGAATGAAAGTATAGTAATATGCGACATTATAAAGCGAGGGTTTAACTTAACGAGGGACACTACAAGGAAATCCGTCATACCTGAGAGATGATCTCACAACCTTCAGACTTGGCATTCTTTGGAAAGTGAGAAAGTGCCACCAATGTTGAACTGTGGATTGTAAGATTCACAGACCCATATAACTAGCTCCCACGGGTTTGATAACTTTGGCTGTCAGGCTGAAGTGGACGGTTGACTGGCTTGCTGCTCGCTGACGGAATAGCTTGTTGCTAACTGGCAATTTCTGGAGTTTTATGTCCTCTGTCTAATTTGCAAAATTTTTCAGGAGAGGCAAAATATACCTTTTGTAACAAGCAATGTCTAAACTGTACAGATATCTCTATTCATTAAGATATTAAAACGAAACTGAACTCTTGAGATAATAAGCAATTCTAGCAATTCCAGTTCTCTTCAAAGAGGATGGACGGTTTGTTTAGTTTATCTCTCCAGATTTTCGTTGTATCATAAACATTTCTTCGCCTCGGGATTCTATGCCCACTTGGCGTCATCCTGAACTGTATGAGGTTTTGGAACAAAAAGAAGATAAGACATTTTTGGGAAAATTCTTAAACAATACCCTGGAACGCCCTCTTATCCCAAATCCTACTCACCATCTTAGTCCTGCTCATATTCCTATCTCAAGGCCTTGAACTACTCCATAATTTTACCAAGTAATCATAAACAACGTGTAGACTGAAGTGACCATTGTTGCCCGGATGATCAAGCGTTACCAACTGACGCTCTCACAATATTGTTGTTACATCCATCTCGCCCACTTAGGCCTGAGACAACAATAGAGGGAGACAATGGAGACTTCCGGACCTCATGAATCCTTAACGAGAAAGTGAGCCCTTTTTTTTTTCAAGAGATTACGATCTTTATAGAAACCAGGGGCAGTTAAGGACACGAGACCTGGAAAGGCCGCCCTTTATTATCTTTTCACACGCCATGGAAAATCCATAGATTTCCTATGACCATTAAGGGAAGTGTTATAACGTCATACGGAGCTGAACGAGATTATGATATGAATAGAGAGTGTTAATGGCATATTCAGACCATATCATATTTAATTAACTTAATAATCCACTATCGATGTTGAAATCTCCCCAGTTACGCACGCATGACAACAGTAAAAACAATAACAAAATAATCAGTTACTAATAATAGACCAAGGGCACAGTATAGTAAACGTTAATATATGTACACGGCTGTTGTATACAATGGTGATTTGGATGATTTATGCTTCCCCTCCCCCCCCCCCCCCCCCNGCCCCTGCAGCTCCTCAAACAGCAACAAAATATAAAAAAAAATTCTCAATCTTTTTGCACAGAACAAGCACAAACTGAAGCTTTGCCGCTGCTTTACTGCTGCTTGCTTTGTTTAAGAATATCAGTCTCGTGAAATGGATTTTATTTTGTACATAGCCGTGTAAGAAATTATATCTCCTGAGTGTTTTTATTGATTTGAGACTTCTGTCACCCTCGGAGAGTCTAGTCTACTCTTTTCACTCGTAGGCTTTGTAGGCTTTATTTTTCAATATTTTATTTTAAGATAGCATCCAAGAATTAGCGGCAGATTTATTTGTCAGCAGCTTTCTTGGCAGGTCCTTTCTTCTCTGCACGCTTAGCTTTTCTTGCAACAGCCTTTTCCTTAGGCAGAGGCTCCAGGGGTTTGGTGATGCCTCTCTTCTTGTTCAGGAGCTCCTTCTTCTTCCTCTTGCGCGTAATTTCAATGTATTTAGCATCCTCCTTGGAGTGCTTTGTATATGGGCTGAACCACACAATTCTCGATGGTTCTTGTGTGAATTCTTTTTCAAGACTCTCTTTTTGACTGCACTCCCTTTTTATGATTTAATTCTCCTTTAACTTTTCACTTGCAGGTGTGTGGATACTCTCCGGCACGTTGTCTATACCGCCTCTCCTGGGCTGGGGCGTCTACGACTATCTTCCCCTCGCCTCTCTCTGTTTCTGCGATTGGTCAACGTCTCTCTCCTATGCTCTGTTCATGATCAGCGCTTGCTTCTGTGGACCGTGTTCCGTCATGATGTTCTGTTATGTCAGCATACTCAAGACGTTCATCCAGAGCAGAAAAACTATCCAGTCATTTGACAAAGAGCACGGCTCCAAAGGAAGTGGAGTTCCAGCTGGTCCTCCAGGCAAGCGAGGTAGCACTGCTGAAGTCGGAACGAAGCGCCATGGATGCTGTTTTGGATGCCGGATTTGCGGTTTGTATTTCGGTGTACGGAAATGCTCACCTTCCTCAGAGTTCGATGAAACCTCAAGTATGATGACACGAATAGGTTCCGAAAGATCATTTGTAGAGACTGCAAGTATTCACTCAGAAGTCATTTCCACAAAGTCTCGAAAGCTTGATCCCGCGTTGACGACGTCTAGGGATAAGCTTCACAGGGATGACGTAAATGATGAACACAAGTCAGAGCAAACAGGAACGCCACAGGTAGTTGAGCCATCTCCACGTGAATACACCGGTAATCAACAACGAGAAGATGCTTCTAATTCAGCTGCCTCTTCCGAAAAGAAAAATGACTGTTTCAGACAACAGGAACCTGAATGTGGTGGCAGTGATTCAGAACACCAAGTGAGCAAGGATGGTCATTTCAATAAGCCAGTAAACAAAACCTATAACAATGAACTTAACAAGTCAGATGAAGAGAAAGGTCAGAATTATCACGATACAAACGTGACTTATGACTGCAACAAAGGTCATCCCGTACTGAGACAATCCGACACACAATTCAAACAGATATGTGAATGTGATGCCAACGATCGAGAGAGACGGCAGTCTGAAAGAGCTATGGAAGTTTCTCCATGTACATCCAATGAAGAGGCACCCTCATTAGCTTTGTCAGATTCTCATTCTCTGGAAAAGCCAGCGGGTGAGACACTAACTGTGGGTAATACGTCAAAACATATTTCAGATATGTTTTCCAGTCTATCTAATGATCGTAACAATAATGGTTCGGACGGTAAAGACATGGTTTTAGAACAAATAAGGTCAGATTGTGCTGCCGTGAATGATTATTCATTTGTGCCTTTTTCACAGGAAAGTCACATGAGTTCGATTATTACTGGGGATTTGAAAGATACGGGAAGCGTTGGATACCACGCGCAGGAAGCTGTTGAAATGCCGCTAACGAGGAGTGAAGCTTCAAAAGTCAACGAGCAAGCTTTGGCCCATGCTTCGACAGATAAAAACAGAACAGACATTCTGAATCTTAGCATTGATCAGTCAGGGTTCTTGACCAGTGGAAGTGACTTTAGGCCCGAGTGCGTCAATAATAGGTTGGGACTACCAGTTACGGCAATAGCGGCAGGACAGGTCAGTGCTACGAAGATACTGCCGGTCAGTATTATACAATCTACTTCCTCTGACGCGTTATTAAAAGGATCAGTTAGAGCCACACCAACGCAAACTGGCAATGTTACGCCAACACAGACTGTTTGTGCTACACTGCCATCACCTGTCACGGTTTCACAGGTGCACCATACTGAATCTGCTGCAGCTCACATCTCCACAAGAAGCTCTCACATTATGCCGCCAGTCACACAAACATTGGAAACAGACAGAGACAGTGTGGATTTAAGCAGTACACCCACTACCTCATCAAATTATTCAAACAGAAATACAGCGACCGATAGCAGCATTGTGTCTGTGACAGACAAAATCATGCAAACAACAGAATGTGGCGAATCTAAAAAAACCTACGTTATGTCAGATGTCATCAATATTGAAACGACATCACATGCTCTAATGACAACTAAAAATGTTGATGTTGCTTCAGCTTACGCTTCAAGGGACGATGGAAGCGATGCTTGGACAGTTTCATGTACAGTACAATACAATGAGAATAAAAATCCTACCATCTCTCAACATTTACCAAATGAAAGTGTTAGAGCTAATGCAACTTCTGACACCAGGACGGCTATAAAAGATTCGATCAAAGTAAACAAACCCAGTCACTCTTTAAAAGATAATACTTCAATTTTAAATAACGATGGCGAAAAGTGGCTTGTTTTCAAACACGGCCCCTCTTACGTAGACCCTGAAGAAGGGGATAATGCGTTTCTTCCGGAGCATGATATCATTTCTGACCCTAGCACAATTAACCTGACGCAGACTTCCGGTGTACGCCAAACTGCAATCGCAGATTTCCCTGAGACAGAGAGAGAGTTGGGCAAGGAATCGATAGACGCCAGAAACGGCGCGAATACAGGCAAAGGTGTTACAAGACCCCCCCATAAAAGAAGTCATGATTCCAGGGACGATGGTATTTGCCCGTGTCCGGGCTGCCTTCATTCTTGTCATTCATGGGGCCATAAACGATCGTCGATGAATGGGATTGTGAAAAACAACCGTATACGAACGGCGAGATCCGTGCCAAAACTCCGCAAAAAGGGAGCTAAACCTCCGTTCTACTTGATTGTGCCGAGGTCGCCCCTGACAACGATATACGAAAACGGAGAGATGGCGCCAAGTTCCAACAGTGGGCAGGATAAGGTCGATAACACGTCCTGTAATTTTCCTGAGAACAAAGGCAAAGAAAACGTGAATCCTCCTGCTGATGGGATTCTGCTGAAGCCACATTTATCTTACCAAGACAATCGAGAGGAGAAATTTCAATGCCAGAATAAGGCAAGCGTGCAAGGACCCAACGGCATTGTGAACTTAGATCGATGGCCCATGTTATCTCCTCTTAATAACACTGTATACAACAAAAGGGTCCAGCTACCATTAAACGGTATGAATGGACAACCGGACAAATGTTCCACGAAGACAGCAATTTCGCTCGACCCGAAACCATTCATGCACTGGTTACCAACCTTTATTACGCAGTCACTCGTGAAACGATTTCGACGACCTGGCAAGATTCACCCCCAGCAGGAAACACTGGCAAGCGTTCGTAGTGACCATAATGACACATCATTAATTACAACCTGTAAGTGCGAGAACCCCAATGAACTGAACACCATGGATTCGATCTCTGGTCATAGCTGTAGAGACAGTGCGTCTCTACCTCCGCATCGACACTCTTCGCACACATCTTCGACTTTCTTGGGAACGCCAGATGTGACGTCATCAGCAATCCCATTGTCTTTGGCATCGGAAAATAATACCTTCAAACAAAGGCAGCTCTCAGTCGTGCCAGAGCAAAAACAAAGTGGGTTTTCTGAACTACAGCAGTTCACTCAGGCAGAGCATGGTGTTATTAATTCACAAATCCATTCTGGTAACCCTATAAAGGTACATGACGACGACATACACACAGGCTTGCCCTCTGGTCAAACTGTAAAGGTATTATCAGTCCAACCAGCTGCTATTCAATGTCACAACATAGATCTGTCTCAGTCTTCGGGGTCTACGTCTTATGCTCATGACCTTCATATATTCGAGTCTCCCGTTGAAGCGCCACTCCTGATATCTTCAGTGAACACAAACCAGCCAGTGAGTGATCTTTGCTCACAAGCGCAAACCACGGTAACAAACTTAATTGGAATTACACAAAAGACACACGCAAACACCGGAACATATTCCAATTTCAATACATCAGCGACATCACATACCAGCATAGAGTCTACAATAGAGAATGGCAAAACAGTTGAGCCTTTTACTCACCACGAAGAACTACAAAACTGTGACCAAAACAACACAGAAAACTCCCCTTCTCAGCACAGCCACGAAAAGATGCCTGACGGGCATAACGCAACACATGATCTACCCCTTCATAATCCAGTTTCAACCCAGCGTCGCTCTCAGCAGACCACAGCAGATCCGGCCCCTCGTAAACATACCAGTCTGCAGAGTCGTGCCGCATATCCCAAGTCATCACAAGAATTCGCATCCTCTACAACCTCGTCCCGTTTGCAAGTGCCTGATATCGCCGTCATTGAAAAGTGCCGCTCAACCCCAAAAGAAACACATTTGACACGGTCTACACAGTCAGGACAATCGAGTCAAAATATTCCTGGCCCACAAAACACAATACAAGTCAAACAAAATTTCAGCTCATCCCCAGCCTCAGCAAACTCGTCCCATCTGCAGGTGCCTACTGCTGCTATGTTCAAAGACAGCCTCTCGCCCCCAAAGGAAACACACGTGTCACATTCTACACATCCAAGTCAACAGAGTCAAAATCTTTTATGCCCAGCAAACAAGAAACAGAACGGAATCAAACATACTCTTCACGCATTCCCGTCCTCATCCACCTCGTCCCACTTGCAAGTGCCTAATACCGCTGTCTTCAAAGACAGCCTTTCGTCTTCAGTGGACGCACGCTTGTCACATTCTTCTACACATACAAATCAACACAGTCAAAATCTTTCACATCCACTGGACGCAAAACATAACGGAATCAAACACAATCGCAGCGCATCTCCATCCGTAGCTACTTCACCTCTTTTACAAGTGCCTTCTATTGCCATATCCAAGGAACCTATCTCATCCCCAAAGAAAACACATTCATCTCTTTCACATGACGATTCACTCCACTCAAGCCGCAGTCATTCGCTGACCGTCCCTCATGACCGAGAGATCAGCCAAGAGAATCTGTTGGCGCCACCTGGAGGCTCTCAAAGACGGGGACGCTCTTTGTCCAAGACAGAGAAAAGGAAAAGAGAAGAGTTCCAGTTGTCTGCGAGTCTTCTGGTTGTCATTCTTATCTTCATCGTCTGCTGGTTCCCTTACTGTATCTCCATGTTCGTCTCCATCTTCTCGCCTCACCAAGCCTCGCGTGGCTTGGACATGGCTTCACTGTTGCTAGGATACCTTAACAGCTGTGTGAACCCCATCGTCTACGGTCTGATGAACAAGAGGTTCAAGCAAGGCTACAAGAAATTGTTCATCTCCTGTCTCCGTCCTTGCAGGCCTCGGGCAAGTTTTAACCCTAGGGCAACACGTCCCACACGACGGGTGATACAAGTCTCAACAGTAATGGGTCACCCATCTCGATCTAACGAAGCCTGATCTTCATGAATACAGTTGACTTCACGTAATCGAAGTCTCAGTGACACTAGGGAACAGCTTCTCCCACTCAACGTTTACAAACACAACACACTGTAAAGTTCCTGAGAGCAATTGCAGAGAACTTGTCAATATCACTACGGGGCACTGAGCCGAAGAGCAAACGCTTAAGAGCGGTTGGATCAGTAACATCAACAATCACTCAAATTGAAATTTCTCGATAGCATTAAATACTCGCAATTATCAGAGTTGCGACTAGCCAATGACATTTATCAAGATGATACAGCATTATAATCATTATGTTGTCTGAAAAAAATCGGCAATTAAAGCGAACGTTGCAGTTAATTGGAACTGCGGTAAAACGGAGCTGATTGTATAGTGTTCATCCAACTGAAACTTGTTACCAGTTACGGGGAATTTACGAGTGCGCGAACTGCGATTAAGCTGGGTTAACTTTATTATCATCGTCATGATCGCTGTTGGCCACTTCACAACAATAGCAGTATTATCAGTATTACAAAAAAATAATGTAATGACAGGCTAGAAGGGGATAAACACTATGAATTGCATACCGGTGGCCGTATGCACAATCCTTACGTTAGTTAACGCACAGCGGTAACCATGGGAAACTCCCAAAACATTAGTGAGGTCTACTGTACTCAATTAACGTTTGGATTATGCAAACGGTCACAGGTACGCTCACCCTACGTGATGTATGCACTCACAGTGTGTTCACACTAACGCCATATCCATGAGAGCAAAGCACTCTTGACTGGGCATACGGTAGCATGGACTTTGACTGTGTTTTATTCTTAATCCTAAAAAATGTTTATCAATATCAGTTCGATATGATGCCCAATCGTCGTAATCACTCTGTGTAATATAATGTGTCAGATTTCATTTGTTACCTAAAATGTCTGCTGTTGTAAACTTTTCAAAGGCTTGAACGCGTTCAAAAATCCGGTGCATGTCCACTTATACGGGCGTCCAACACGTTTTGGTCATTTGGTTGTCAGAATCAGTGCCGTTCGCGACGACAAAACATTGTAAAATACCCAAAACAAATGACAATTATACGATGTTTTGTTGTTGTACGGCAGATCAGTTATGTCTAAGGAGGTTATAAACAGACTGCTTATCCAACATTACTATCACAGCACATAAAGAACTGCATGCGATACTATGAGGGCATGAGCTCAAGTTGGCACTCATGATGTCATTAGCACACTGGTTAGGTCCCTAACTGCATATCACTTTCCTTATTTAAAAAGGTCATCAAAAGTGCTAGTATTTTTGTTTTTTTTTTCCTTTATTTTAATTTATATCTGTGTTTGATAGATTTCTACCTCTACAGTTACAAAATTCCAGGTGGCAGGAAGAATTTATCGTTAAGGTATTATCACTAAATTGAATTCTGTTTTTACCGTCTTTTACCTAATTAAAAAACACATCAAAGTTCGCATGAGTTATTAAACATGTTTTGGAATTACAGAGATGTGAAATACTGAGAAAAGTTTCTATTCTTTTGTTGTTATTTCCTCCCCCATTTCCAGCAGTTTTGGTTGTTTACAGAAGGAAAGATATGCAGTCAAGGACACGTAAGAAGCTGTTGAGTTTGACTATAACCCATTTGATATTATGTAATGGTCATCTAGGACCCATCATTGTTGACTCTGTTGTCCATGTGATATTACATACATTCCTGCTCCGCTATTGGTTGCTATTTTAAGAAACGAGACGCCTCCCATACTCTCCACTTATTATCCTTGTTATTAACATCGTTGTCATCGTCATCGTCATCGTCATCGTCATCGTCATCTTCACGTTTGTTAGCCTCTGTGTTTATGCTCCGTTATTTGTTAATCGCTTCCTTTCTGGAGCTCTTCCTTTATTCATTCTCATCCTTCTCTCTATCTCTCCCTCCCTCGCTTTTTTTTTCTTCCTTCATCATCCCATCATTGCATCTCTCTTCTCTCCATCCGTTTTTCGTCCTCTCATGGTAATTCCCTATTTCTACTTGATAAACAAGTCTATTGTTTCGCTCCTGTAAAATATAACGGTGCACAGTATTACTTACTTGTGTTTGGTTCCATTTTATACACTCCACATTTTTGTTTTGTTTCTTTGTTAATTCTGTTTCCTTGGCTTTCTGGCTTACTGTCATCTCATGGCTTCATTGTTCTTTGTTGCTCTTACTGCTGAAACTCCCGTCGTTCGGAAAGTGGTATTAAGTTTTTTTCAGGTTCTTAAGGATGCCAGTATTTTTAGGCTTTTTTTTTGTTATTGTAAATGAAGATGCTGCACATACTGTAGCAAAGTTGGTGAAACTGGTGTGGTTATAGCCTATGAACAACATCATTCCAAGGGTAAGACCTTAAAATTTTGACGAGAAGGAGATCCTGTGTGGGTCGTCGTCATGTGCCTGTAAATAGTGCCAGCTGCTGTTCGTCAGCAATCGGGTGATTTGAATTTGGTCTGGTACTAACTACTCTGATATAACGTTATTACGTCTGTTGCCACGACTTGTATTACGAGAACCTTGGAATCATTAGTGGTATTGTTGTAGAGGGAATTACTGCCAACGTTGAAGCCATCCCAGTCAGTAATGAGGTCATGACCCCAAGAATAGTATCTAGGCAATGTATAGAACAAAACAAGCAGAAAATCATGTCTCGATTAAAGTTTATTTTCATAAATTAATTCACAAAATAGAAATAATTCCTGTCGTATTGACAAACAGGAAGAGTTATTAATTTCTCATGATGTCTATGCAGTACATCCCCGTGGTGACATTCCTAGGATAACACATCACCATAACAAATGCACCATTTTGCATCCTGGCGTGCAATTGTTCATGTCAAATCCAAAAAGAGCTGCACTAAAGTTGCACATCAAGGCATGTTCAATGTAAATTGATCTTTTAAAAAAAAGAGAGAGACTTTAGATCAATTTGCCTCGAACTTCTTCTTGTTTTATCTCCTCTTTTTCTTTTTCGTTCTCCTCTTTTCTTCCTCTTAATTTCCTTCTTCTCTTTCTCATCCCCCTCCTCCTCCTTCTCTTTCACTTCCCCCACCTCTTCACTGAGCTCCCTGTTTATTATATTACACGAATGATAACAAAACTAAATGATATCACCAATGACAAAGAGCTTTTGTTGGCATAAATTCACAGAGTCAATTAAAATCTTGTGAAATAAAGGCCCATGAGAATACGAGACAATTTAATGGAATGATTTATTTATCAACACGTCCAGAGCTGCGTTCGTTTGATCCCTGCGACGTCGCGAAAGCGACCGTCGACAGTGGCCTGTCATTAACAGAAGGTACGTTTATGGTTGTTGCGCGCCAGTCGCAAAGAAGAAAGGCACACATCTACTAGGTATTTGTTAGAAATGTGTCGTAATTTGTCACAACCAGAAGAAAAAGCTCGGCAATATGGTGGCAACCATACAGGTGTCAAATTTGTTGGTGGAACGTCTCATCCGTGGATTTGTACTGAAGGAGGACGTGGTATGAGTGCTAATGAATGAGGTAAAGATATAGGTTTCGAAAACATCTCTCGCAAGTCAGTGCATTGTTCTCTGTCTCTTCCGCATTAGTCGCAGCCATCTTGGCTTGCCCAGAGACTGATACATCCTTTGAAGAAATGTGGCTTCCCATCCAGTCAAACTGCAGGGACCAAACACACGCAGCTCAGGAAACAAACAAAAAACCGTAACAAAAGCCAAATAGATTGCACATAATGATAGTCTAACAGACCAATGTAGCATACATGAATCATACACTGTTGTAATCGTTGTAAGCCACTGGATCAGACTTTCCGTTTAATCGTAACAGATTTTGTAATGCAAAAGACCAGCAAAGTTCACTGGCCATTTCCAACTTCCTTTTTATCGCAATTTTCTCCATGCTTCCCAGGAGTTGCAGTTAAGCGGAGGCGATGATTCACCACAATCATCAAACTGATAAACCGTGCCTCACCACAACCACTTCAGCACCAGAAACAACAATATCTAACCAAAGGGCGATGGTCTAATAGTTAGTTAATAGAGATGAAAAATAAGAACGATAATGTCAACAATGAAGGCATGCAAAGCAGGTCATGCGATGATCAAGTTACCA
>JAWQUT010000132.1:974435-1049308 GCA_033807755.1 Ellobium chinense | reverse complement strand
GGGGGGAGGGGATGGGATATTAGCGTGTTTTAATATTCTTAACATGCCAACACGTGACTTGATCTCATAATCAAACGTAATAAAAAAAATGACCGAAGTCTGACTTAAGCTATTTTCGTAGCAAACTGGCCAAATGTAGAACGTCTGGGTCGTCTTCGCCTTTTGCAAAATTGAAGTCTATCAGTTGAAACAAATGCTGACCTACTAGCCTCATTCTAAGCTCTGTCAAGTCATTTCTGGTCTGTATCGGAGAAAACAACAAAAAAAAATACCGGTAATTACATTTACACAAACACAGTTGAGATGGTAAATGAAAGCGCCATTGTCTAGTCACTAATAAGTTACTCACCTGTCGAGGCTTTCTTTTTGTGTTTACCGGTGTCTCCCTGCTCACCCTCACGATTGTGACTGTCGTCTTTGTTCTCACCGTGCTCTTGTTGCCGATTTGGTGCCAGAGTTTCTGGCAACACATGTTCGTTATGATCGTCACCATCAGCCTGAAAATTTCCAAGAACACGTGGCAACAGATCATAATTGGCGCTGGATGTTTTCTTGAATGCAAGTGTCCATGCTAATGCCCACAGTAGTTGCACAAGTATAGATGTTGGTGCCCATACTTGGGCAAGTTTCGATGCTTATGCCCATACCTGTGCAAGTACCGATGCTGACGCCCATACGTGGGCAAGTAACCAGTTTCGAAAAATGTGAGCTCTGTCTAAATGTTGAATAGGCATTTTGTTCTTTAAGAATACAATGTTTCACCCTGCTGCCTCAGTTTGTCTCTCATTCCATCATTCATTGTTTGTCTGTCTGTTTGTCTGTCTGTCTGTCTGTCTGCCTGTCTGCCTGCCTGCCTGCCTCTCTCTCTCTCTCTCTCTCTCTCTCTCTCTCTCTGTGTGTCTCTCTCTCTCTTTCTCTCACTCTCTCTCTCTCTCTCTCACTTCTGAAAAGCTCTAAGCTCTAAAGGAAAACTATCTGCATAACCTGTCTAAGAATACTGTAAAGCTCAATTTAGCGTAAACATGAAACAGCTATGCTTGTTCACTGTTCGACTTTTTCAAGGTATCGATATAATTCTCCCCAGACATTATCAAAATTCAATACCTATTAGTGTAAAGTATTCGGTTTCGATCTATCTCCATCACTAGAGATTAGGAACGAGAGAATTAGCAACTCTGATCACACATAGATACACATTTCTGGAAATAACTATGGAAACATTCCACAGGTATGAAATAACAGCTTCATTGTGGAAACACGAGTTCTGAACATGAAATTGAATCCCACCCCGCATCCCACGTCTAAACCTAACACCCTCCCCTTTCCCCCACCCGACCCCACTTTGCAAACCTAACACCTTTTCTCTCCCTACCCCACACCACCTTTCCAAATCTAACACTCTGCCCACCCACAACCCCTTTCCAAATCTAACACCCTCCCCACCCACAACCTCTTTCCAAACCTAACACCCTCCCTCTCCCTATCTCATACCCCCTTTTCAAACCTAACACCCTCCCTCTTCCCATTTCACACCACCTTTCCAAACCTAACACCCTCCCTGTCCCTACCTCACACCCCCTATCCAAACCTAACACCCTCCCAACCTGCAGCCCCTTTCCAAATCTAACATCCTCCCAGTCTCTTTCTCCCCTCCCCTCCCCTCCCCCTTCCCCCATTTTTCCGAACCTGAAGATGTCATGAGGAAAAGGGGTGATATTAAAGATCAAAAGAATGGGCTGCTCCATTAGGGACTTCGAAACAATTAATCCAAGAACATATTTTACCTCGATCTAGAATGAACCCTATCAGAGAATTTCAATTTCATCATAGCCTTTTCAAAACCTTAAAGATATACTAGACTACAAACATTCAAGATTACCTCAAACCCCAAATTTGAATGTCCATTCGACAGATGGCGCCTGTGATTCTCCGCCACATGTTCCGTTCCACCAATGACATCCATTTCTATTTCATCATTGTGAAAACGTGCTTGCTGTTGTCCCCCATATTGTTTTTCCCACAGGTTTGTCTCCCTTTCTTCATCTAGCTCTTCACTCTCCAGGCTATTTGTCCCTTCTCTAGAATGCAGATCGCACTGAAGAGTTTCACTTGTTTCCCATTGTCCGACTGGTGCTAAAATTACCTCCCCTTGTCCGTCTTGATGGTCGTTTCTCAGATCTGCTTCCCGCTCCACCATTTCCTTAACACTGATTAAGTTCGTTTCCTTAGGAGCCTGGTTAGCCTCTTCGACAGTTTTATCTGGTGCTTCCACCTCGTAGGTCACTAGGAAGGTACATGTAAAAAAAAAAAAATTACACTCAGTAAATACTGCGAGAAGAAAGAGTAGTATTGAATATAAAGAAAATAAAACTTTTAGGCCTAGATGAAACATAATATGAAGGTTTCATGGCATCAGTGTCATTTAGTCAAAGATCAATGATATCAATAGCTGTCTTGACATTTCAAGTACAAATAGTAACTTCAGTGCTGTCAAAACACTGACAGTCCGCAAAAGACTGATACAGCAAAGAAACGGATGATGATGATGATGATGATGATGATGATGATTTTATGTTCCCTGAAGAAGGACACTGCTTCCAAAATTTGGAACTCTTATTAAATTTTTCATGCCACAGTCTTGAGTGAGAGTTTGTTGTTTTTTTTAAATCATGACAATGATTATGATTATGATGATGATGATGATGATGATGATGATGATGATGATGATGATATAATCTCTTCAGCTATGAGGAATACGCTCTTAACAGCCCATTGCTTCTCAGTTGTGCTGCTGTTGTTGTGTATAATGTGTTATCGATAGCTGGGGCCGTCGTGAGTGTGTCAGACATGGACAGTAAAGCAGTAGGTGTCAACTGACTCCATGTGGTGGGTACATTGCCGACGACCAGTGTCGTGCATTAGGTTAATTCGATTCAGATGTTTATTGGCTGGTGCATGGCATGTCCACGGCTGAAAAATGAGTCTTTGATTAGCCATTTTGCATTGACAAGAAATTGATGGTAATTGCTTGTTGTAGAGCTCTGGTCCCGAACCCATTATTCTATTATTTCACAATATTCACGAACTCACAAAGATGGGGTGATGTTCTAGGATTCAAGTTCATGAGCCCTATCATGAAGTTCTTAATACAGTAGCTTCAGACCACGATAGGCAGAACTGAGATCATACTTAAACGCAATTCGTGAACTTAATTCAGTTCAGTTCATGTGAACTTGACCTGAGCTTAATAGTTATTTTGGATGAACTAATTTGAATCTGAACTGTGGTGATTTTTTTGGGTGCTTGAACTGAACTTTAAATTTCTACCTAAATTTCAGTTCAGTTCACATCTACCTCAAAAAATCAGAACCGAATGCCAATTTAACCCTGTAGGACCCACTGTGCCATATTTGGCACAGGAGACCTGAGAATGTATTCTACTATGTTATGCCATTAATGAAACGGGATTCCTCAACGAAACAGTGTAACGTATATTATATTATATTATCATTGACCTCATCTTGACAAATGCCCTTAAAAGTTAAATTTCCCTGGCTCTGTGTTCATCCTAGCCGTGCGCAATTTTTACCAAATACATAGAAAAATGTATTTTCTAACAATATGTTTAATCGTGGGTCTTTGAGGGTTAAAAAAACCAAGGCTAACTGATCAGATCTGGACGCTGCTCATTATACTTGATCTGAAGGTTTTTGTCCCTTAGTGAACTGAAAGTGAACTGAACTGATCTTTTGTTGAATTTCCTCGACCCTGTTTGGACTAAGATCCCACCGCTTAACATACCGTTTCGGTTAAGAGCCCATTATATCCGTGTAACATAATTTTTACTCTATAAAATAAATACAATAACTTCCCACCTACCAGCTATAACAATCTTTTTTTCAAAATCCGATCTTATTAGCTGTGGTGATTTCCCTCCCCATCCACCGCCCTTTTTTTTTCAACGAAATTGCTCAGTTCCACTGACAGAATATGAGAGAAGTAAGGAGTGAGCAGATGCAAACAGATGCTCACACAAGGTAGGATAAAGGGGGGAAAGTGCTCAAGAAGACAGATGCAGACAGAAAATGGACGAAGGAAAGAAAGTGATGTGGTGGAAATCGAAACCGCGACCTCTGCGTCGGCACCCTTCGCCTTGCCGTCAGTTTGGAATCAGGTAGACATCTATACACGACCACGCCGCCACTCCAAAAAAAAGTGGCTTAGTGGCCGGGGTCTTTTCCGAAGCCGAACAGAAGACTAGCAGTCATAGCGCTAGGTACGAGACTCACACACACCACAAGTTCCCCGCCCCTTTCTTTAACCAACGGCCGTTAGGCTTCATTTGGTAACTCAGCAAGACAAACACATAGACGTACACACAACATTAAACATAGTGAACAAGACAGGGTCGTTGCATTTAGTAGTGACATAGGTGTAGTACAATGTGGAAACGGAGCACTTAGTAACAGAAGTAAGGAGTGAGCAGACGCAAACAGATGCTCACACAAGGTAGGATAAAGGGGGGAAGCGCTCAAGAAGACAAATGCAGACAGAAAATGGAAGAAGGAAAGAAAGTGATGTGGTGGGAATCGAAATCGCGACCTCTGCGTCGGCACCCATCGCCTTGCCGTCAGTTTGGAATCAGGTAGACGTCTATACACGACCACGCCGCCACTCCAAAAAAAGTAGCTTAGTGGCCGGGGTCTTTCCCGAAGCCGAACAGAAGACTAGCAGTCATAGCGCTAAGCACGAGACTCACACACATCACAAGCTCACCCGCCCCCCTCTTCAACCAAAGGCCGTTAGGCTTCATTTGGTAACTCAGCAAGACAAACACTCAGACGTACACACACCATTAAACATAGTGAACAAGACAGGGTCGTTTCATTTAGTGGTGACATAAGTGTAATAATACAAGGATGAAACGGAGCACTGGCTTATAGAAATCAAGTAGGATAAAGTGGAAAGTGCTCAAGAAGACAAATGCAGAGAGAAAATGAAAGAAGGAAAGAAAGTGATGTGGTGGGAATCGAACCCGCGACCTCTGCGTCGGCACCCATCGCCTTGCCGTCAGTTCGGAATCAGGTAGACGTCTATACACGACCACGCCGCCACTCCAAAAAAAGTGGCTTAGTGGCCGGGGTCTTTCCCGAAGCCGAATAGAAGACTAGCAGTCATAGCGCTAAGCACGAGACTCACACACACCACAAGCTTCCCCGCCCCTTTCTTTAACCAACGGCCGTTAGGCTTCATTTGGTAACTCAGCAAGACAAACACATAGACGTACACACAACATTAAACATAGTGAACAAGACAGGGTCGTTTAATTTAGTAGTGACATAGGTGTAGTACAATGTGGAAACAGAGCACTTAGTAACAGAAGTAAGGAGTGAGCAGACGCAAACAGATGCTCACACAAGGTAGGATAAAGGGGGAAGTGCTCAAGAAGACAAATGCAGACAGAAAATGGAAGAGGGAAAGAAAGTGATGTGGTGGGAATCGAATCCGCGACTTCTGCGTCGGCACCCATCGCCTTGCCGTCAGTTTGGATTCAGGTAGACGTCTCTACACGACCACGCCGCCACTCCAAAAACAGTGGCTTAGTGGCCGGGTTCATTTCCCGACAGAATTTGGGTCAAATTATGACTATTCCTGTTAAATCTCGTCTACATGAATGTACCTTACTGTAATACGATACACGAGAATCACCCACAAAAGCAAAGTGGCTCTTTCCAGCCGCAGCATAATGACGGCATTTTTAACTTCTGTATTTATCTCCCCTCTCTTCCCTGGATCGGGGCTTGAGATCTCGCTCTGGCTAAGATGCCGTTATCCTCGTTGTCGTTCCCTGGGCGCCGCGTTGATGGCAAGACACAACTATAGTGTGGTTTTGCCGCATCTTGCTCATAAACTCATCCCACATGTTGGTCTTTTGATCCTCTGGTGTAATAAAGTGTTTTCACTTACCACTTATAGCACTCTTCGTCTTTACGATGCCCCATTGTGTATTGTCCGTACTGTTGTCGCCCTTGACCCCAAGCGTGAACCAAGATGGATAACTCTGATAAAGGTCGTAGAATGAACACAGAGTGACAGTGAGCACTAGCATTAACAAGCCACACCTGGAATTTTAAAAGGGAAATATTTTCTTGAAACACATGAAAAGCACGTCAAAGGTTAAATTAAACAAAAATAAACTCCATATTCATCTACCTTGAATGAGATATATTTTACAATATCAAACAATGTTATGCATTTATTCAAGATGACTCATGAAACAAACATAATGAAATTACACAAACTACATGTAATCTTTTTTTATCTTTTTTATTTATTTATTGTGCAAATGCGACTTTTTAACAAAATGATATCCATAACAAAGCTATCACTAGACGCCACAGTGCAGAGCCTTGGTCTCCCACCTCTTCCTGACTCGAGTGGGTAAAAGGAGGTGAAATATCTTTCCCAAGGACGCTACAGCGTAAACCATCCGGCCCAAGAATCGAACGCCTTGACAGTCTTCAGTTTCTGAGAACCATTCACAAACCTCAAGGCCACGCTGCCTCCTACACACTGTAAGTGGATTAGAGATAACTAGCGGCTCCTGACAAGAAGCCATAAAGCTATAAATGATGATGCTTAAGATACTCTTAGACATACAAACACGGCTGGATTTAGCTCAAGACTCATTTCCTGAGAGGATTATTAAGTTTCCATGCAGATCGATCTTAATAATGAGATCTGTTGAAAATAGTTCGGGACCTTTTGTCTTCGAAAGGCAATTAAACGCAGGTCATGTTTAAAAGGTTCTTTGGAATACAAACATCCTTGAGCTTGTCATGAACTCCATATGTCAATTACTCTGTTCATCATTGATTGCAGATCAATATTCTTCTCATTCTTTGTATGGTAAAAATATATGGAACATATGACACGGACCGATCGGTAAAGTTACAGGGCATTCTTAGTCCCCTACACGAAGAACACTGAAAATTGTTATTGTTGTTGCTGTTGTTGTTGTTGTTTTTTGTTGTTGTTGTTGTTGTTGTTGTTGTTTTGTTGTTGTTGTTGTTGTTGTTGTTGTTGTTGTTGTTGTTGTTGTTGTTGTTGTTACGGGTGCTTAAGACTAGCGTGAAAGTAAAGGATGTGAATGTGAAAATGGTTTTGTGTATGCTCGAAGACAATTTCAGAACACGTAGGAATGGATGTTTGGATTTCTGCCTACGTTTATTGTATAGTATTAAGCTAAGAAGGTATCATAAATAATATTACTTTCTTTTTTCCAATTTTTCCTTTAACTTCGTTTGCTTTCCCTCTTCCCATTTGTTTGACAACTGTTGTGAAATTTTTGACAAATGTTAATTTAAGTACCAAGCAAACTTGATTAGCTATGCCCATTACAACCTATAAATACTGCCAGGGCTAAATAAAGTTAATACATATCTTATAATTCATCACAAGAGGTCCCTGATTAATTGATCGATCGTCCATTCACACAGGTCAGTCCCCTTGCACTGGCCATGGAGAGACAGAGGTCAGATCTGGTCATTCGACTTAAGGTAAGGTAGCTACTTACAGCATTGGTATAGTCTATAATTGATGTAATGAGTAGTCTAGATCTAATACAGTTAGCACCTGGTTTCAGATGTAATGGGAACTAGTTAACTTCATTTGCGGTAGTAGAAAGCTTTTATATTCAAGTCCAGATTTGTCACGGACCTCTATGCCAGAGACAAGTATGCGAACTTGACATTAATCCCTAGGATTACGAACAAATCATGCGTTATAAGCTAGTGTAGGTGCGAAATTCACCTCTGATTCTAGTTCGTAACATATAATGTGATCGCAGCGTCAGGAAATACATGTACCAGTATGCGCATGTCTAGGATCCCTGAGAGATCCAAACCTGAAAATAAAAGCTCTCTATTATTCACATAATGAATAATACAGTCATCACCTGGTTCTAGATGTTATAGAAGCAACGGAACTTAACATCATTTGGGGTAATAATTTCTCCATTCCCTTTATCATCATCATCATCACCATCATCATCACCGCAAGTGTTTAGCCTCATTTCAGTAATCATCGGTATGGTAGCGTGACCTTTGGGCTTATGAGTCGTTCTCACAATCTAAAGATTGTACTCACAATCTAAAGATCGTTCTCACAATCTAAAGATCGTTCTCACAATCTAAAGATCGTTCTCACAATCTAAAGACTGCCTGAGTAGGGTTGGCTAGGTTGCTACGTCCTTGAAAAAGACAGCTTACCTCCTGGTCTTCATTCAAGTCAGGTGTGAATGAGTACCTGATTTTAGAACTGAGGGACAAAGACACTACACCGCGGCGACTAACGATATCTGTGTTCCACATTTCATTTGTAACATTGTGCATTTACATTATATTATATGAATGAAGTGTACTATTCTATGGGTATATATTATGAATGTTATATAGAACATATCTTTCGGTCTTTCATACACTCATTCATTCATTTGGGTCTTTTTTGCTCATTCTGTAGCTCTATATCTAAATAAACTACAGCAGTGTCTTGTGGCTAGACAAATTGAGGCTTAAGTAGTTTTTGGCCCCTTCAAATTGTTGAAATCATATAAAAGCGCAGTGAATGTCTCAGTATCCCATCTAGCGAGAGAAAAATATCTGACCTATCTTTAGTCTGTCTTGGGATGGATTGTAGTTGTTTAAAATGGCAGGGAACGCCCCTATGCAGGAGCGAAAATGCAGAGACAATCTAGATTTAAAAACAAATTTATACCAAAGAGGTCAAAATAATAATATAGAAATCCACCTACGAGAGGCGAGTTTTTACCTAAAACTACTTACCTTTGGTCCCTAAAATGTATCTTTTCTTGACCTGAAATGTTTGCACGATCAATTTCCGCAACCAGTTAAATTTCGATACTTGAGATCAACTTCTCAGACTGAATACACATGTAACTCAGTTTCTAGTTTATCCACATAATGTACCACATTTCGACCAGCCCCAAAGCATTACAGCTGTATGTGTCTAGTCTGGAATTTTACGGATACAGTTTGAGGATCGGCAAAGTATTTGTTACTACTGTTAAGTTCTGCAAAACATTCTCTCACTTCAAATACTCATTCAAGACAGCCACAAACCAATACATCAATATTTCCATCCATATACGCACATTCGTCCTTGACATTATTGTCTATACTCATCTAGACATAGCCTACACATGCATTTAATGAAGACAAACAGGCAAATCACTTACGTGGTGAGCAAGGCAGCGGGATCGTCGGCTATAGTTTGTTCTTCAAAACAGATAGCCTTCTCTACTGGCAAATTTAACGCTCTTAGTGAGCCTGTAAAGATATTATTAATAACTGATGTTGCACCTCATTTATTTGAGAGTTTGTGCATTAACAACAAGATATCTAATGAGCGTAAGAATGACATCCGTGCATCGATGTTGAATGCACCATTAGCAGCGTTCAGTATGCATAACTGATGTAATTCTAAGTGGTAAGAGATTCCATCGTTAATGAAAATACGACTCTATTTACCCCGTAGGGAAATTGTTTTACAATGTCATACAATGTTATACATCTTATTCATAATACAAATATATATAACAATACACATTATACATGTAAATACATAATATTACAAATGAAATATACAACAAAGTTAATATGCAAGCTCTAAGTGTTTTTTCACTGAATAGTGGTTGTCAAATGCTGTAAAATGCATCTTGTGTCTAGGAAATGTTGGCATCAGCAATAGTTTATACTAGACGGGGGAGTAGGCATAGAAGTGGTGGCACTATAGTCATAGACATTCAAAGGCTGTAGTAGTTGTTAGGGTAGTAATAGTCATGAAGGAAATTGTAGTAACAGTGACAGTAGTAATAAATGCAGTAGAAGCAGCAAACGTAGTAGAGTCGTGAATAGAGTAGTAGTAAGAGAGCTAGAAGTATCATTCATAGTAGGAGTAATAGTATTTATGGTGGGAAAAGTAGTAAAGTAGAAGTAATGGTGGATAGAACTAGTTGGATACCTGAGAAGCAGACTGGTCTAACCCACAAAATGAAAAACACCCACAAAATGAAAAGCACCCACAAAATGAAAAACACCCACAAAATGAAAAACACCCACAAAATGAAGAAAAAATGGAGATTTTGTGCATGCGGGCCAGGGCGAATATCCTCTATCGATATTTTTGACAACGGAGGCTCTATGACAAATCGATACTTGGGAGCAGACCAGTTTAATCCACAATTGTTGAAACTTTGAAGGGCACAGGACTTCTTGAAAGTGTATCTGAGTGGGTTAGACCGGTCTGCATCTCAGGAATCCAGTTGTTATTGCTGGTGTGCTCGTACAGGCGTAGTTGGCATAGTAATTGTAAGCTCAATAGTAAGAGAGATATAATGCTTTAAGTGTAGTGGTTTACTGATTACGGTGGACGAAACAGTAATAAAAGTTATTATGGTAGTTGCACTTTCATTAACAGCAGAAGAAGTATTAGCGGTAAGAGCAGAAGAGGCAGTAGTAGAAGGCGAAGTAGTAGACTAGCCAATTACAGCACTGATAGTAGAAGTATTAGTAGTATAAAAATAGCAAAATAGAAGACGACTAAGTAGCCACAAAGAAGGCGAAAAGAAGCGGTTTACAAAACAAAAAAAAAAAAGAGAATAGAAAGAAATACTAATGTCAGTCGCAACAGCAATAGTTGGTTATGTGGAATAGATAGAAAGAAACTAGTAGAAGAAGAGAAGGAAGAAGAACAGAAGGCAGCAGAATATTAGCAAAATACAAAAGTAGGAGAATAAGTACTATCAGACAAGGGGAAGCCAACCAGGAAAGAAACCAGCACAACCAACCATTTGTAAGGAAAGACATCACATCCTGACTGAAGCACGAATCAGGCACACACATTCCCCAGTTGATGGTGACCTGAAAGCGTTTTTCGGAGGTCCAAAACTTGTTGATCCTTTCCTGGATAAACAAATTTCGACATGGCTGAAGTACTGGCATAGAGTTTCAATAGCAATGAGAAGTGAGAAGAGGAGCAGAATGAAAGAGAGAAGAAGAAAAAGATGAAGGGGCAGAGGAAGAGGAGGTCTCTCAGAAATGCACGCGTACGTATTGACGTAATTCTGTGACCTGATCCTTTCTAAGCTCAAACCTGTTGTTGTTTGTTTGTTGTTGTTGTTGTTGTTGTTGTTGTTGTCGTTGTTGCTGCTGCTGTTGTTGTCATCGTCGTCGTCGCTGTTGTTGTTGTTGTCGCTACTGTTGTTGTTGCTTTTGTTGTTTTGGCCACAACAGTAAGTCACAAGATATATTTCTTTGACCTTCGCGTCTATCAGCCTTGCAGTACTCTGTTAACCGATACCAGTTACCGCCACTACAATTAAAAATTTTGACTTAACTACTGAACAGTCAACTCCGCTCCGTCATTACTCTAGGGGATATTGGACAAAAAGTTGAGATTAAAAAGAGTTGCCATGATCCATTGCCTTTTATACTTAATGTATACATGTCACGTTTATTGCAAATACGTGAAGAATGTTAAACGAAACTGCGGTTCTCCGGATTGCGACGAAGCAGATTCGACTGTACAGTATTTACGAAGGTACGAATGTAAAAATAACTCTTGCAACTGTTATCGAATATTCACTACCCAATTTTCACTACTAACTACCCAAAGTACTATGTCTTAATCCTTATCCCTCTCTTATCCCCCCCCCCCCCNCTTTCCCCTTCCTTTCCCTTTCCAGCAAACTCACGGGAAGAACTGCATTCATCAGGTGCTCCATCGGAATCTGAATTCTGCAGTATCTACCGGTAAACTGGCGAGTGGCGTTCCTTGCTCCATCAGTTGAGGGCGTTGTCTCCGAGCTTGGTGAGTAATGCGTGCTCAGGCATTCATCATAGTTGCCCAGAAATTGAAGAGCTCCCATCATGATGCCGGACACTGGTTTGCCATAAGCGTCTAGCACTGGGAAGGAGTGATGAATAACTAGACTATAGTATCGGTAGTGTTGGGAGTATTTGTTCGTCTTAAAGTCTGCGTTGCTCACGTCTGTATCAAGGTCAGAGTATTATTTTGGCTATTTTGCTTCATCATTTTTTTTTTGCTCCCCCTCCTCTCCTTCCCCGCGTCTTCCTACATATACATTTATACACACAAATTTACATAAAATGGCAATTATTTGATATTTGCTCTCTCTTTCTCTCTCTCTTTCACTCACTCACTCAATCACTCACTCACTCACTTACACACACACACACACACACACACACACACACACACACACACACATACACGTACACACACACTCACTCACTCACTCACTCACTCACTCACTCACTCACACTCACTCACTCACTCTGTTCCCCTGTTTCTCTGTTTCTCTGCTGTCTCTGTCTCTCTGTTTCTGTTTCTCTTCTCTCTCTCTCTCTCTCTCTCTCTCTCTCTCTCTCTCTCCTGTAATGGACTCTACATCTGCTCCTGACATTATATTACAGGCTCAGCACCACCTTAATCTGGTCCCTTGCTCTATATCTCTATATCAAACGCTCACAATCTCATATTTTACAATCTAATTGGTTAAGGGGCATTTTTCTTCGTATCAAAATTTGGAGGAATAGCTAAACAACATGTGTAAAAAGTATTTTGGCATGGAACCCCTGGAGAAATTAATGACATGTGTAAAACCTCATATAGCCAATAGTGAAAAAAAAAAAATTGGCATCTTCCTACGTTACGTAAAACCTATTTTCATGAAGCACTCACTCTTAAGAGCCCACTTCTTGGTTCTGTCGATGTCCGTGAAGTTATTCACGCTCAACAGAGTGTCTACAAAGAACATCAGATCGTCATAACACTCCTGGTTAACGCCCGAGGGATGTGAAAATACTGTCCGTGCTTCCTGTCCGCGTATAATTTGTACCATGTTCGTGAGGCTTAACCAAAGAAAAGCCAGGCCACTTTCCTGTCCAACAAAAAAAAAAAAGAAAATTGACTAATTAACATTATCGTCGGGAAGCAGTGATGAATGATTATAATATCAGGGATGTTGAAGTAATTTTTTCGTTTCATTTTTATTCATTATATTATACAGCAGACAACGGTTAAAATGAGCCCGCAAGCCGGAGACTTGTTTGGCTTAAACATAATAATTAGGTACGGTTTAGACAGAGAGGTCTAAAAAAAGGGAGACCAGACGGGGTTTCTTGGTTTCATTTTCGTGTTAGCTGTACTTTCGGTTTAACCGTTTTAGTTTTGACTGCTGACTACTGTTGCCTAGGTCAGATTAGAAGGCTTCATTAGGCACAGATTCAGATGGCAGAAGATGGAAAAATTGGGTTACATGTCCTTTACCTGGAATGAACATAAGAGAGTGAAGATCGGGGTGAAAAAGATGAAGGATTAAATAGGTTAGAAGGACATTAAGGATGTTTTTATATTTCCAACTGATGATAAGGCTGAGACGTTTTGTTGTCAAGGATTTTTAGATAAGTAGCTTTCATCATCATCATAATTTCATCATCATCATCATCATCATCATCATCATCATCATCATCATCATGACTGTAAAATAAGCAAAGCTCTTAAATCACTTCTTTAACCCGATACTCTCCGCTTTTAAAAGAACATTTATAACAACTAAAATATAAAACAGTCCACACTAAACATTTCGGCAAAAACCTTCTTTAGTCAACATCATCATTGCTATCATCACCGTCACTATCATCACTGTCATCATCATCATCATTTACTACAGATAAGATTCTCTCAAACCAAGTATTACATGTATTTAAATACTGAAAATTTAAATCCGAATTTTCGGACATAATAATTCCTCCCTAACGAACAAGTGTTATGATACGAGTATATCAAATTAATATAAAATAAATATCACTAAAACAAAAGCAAACGCCTACCACAGAGTAATAATATCATCATCATCTTTCACCACTCCACGAATATCATCTTCATTATCAGCAGCAGCAGCAGCAGCAGCAGCAGCAGCAGCAGCAGCAGCAAGAGCTGCAGGAACTACAGCAGCAGCAATAACGAAGCAGATAGCAACAACTTCTTCGTGGTAATTAATGTTTCCCTGTGTTTGCCACTCTCATTTGGCTCCCTCCTCCAACGCATTATATTGTTCTGCCATCCACGCACTTTTTGTCATCATCATCCTTGTCACAATCATTATCGTTTTCAATATTACGGTACTAAATTCAAGCGTATACTTACACCGGAATTGAGGTTGACTTCTTTGGCCTTGTCTAAAAGACTGTTGTACATTTTCTACAAAACAAAATATAGTACCAGTAATGGTAATCAAGACAAAGCATTGAATATTAAATAATAATAATAACAACGCAGTTTTCAAGTCTCGTATCCAGGCTCTTGCCCGCCTACGCTATTTCACACTATTTTTACCCCAGCAGGCCTGATCACTCTAGTATCTTCTCAGCTCCTTGGGGAGTATGCAGTGCTGCAACCATTTACAAGGGCTGATCACTTCTAAAAATATCTTCCAGACCCTAGAGCAAGGTACCCATTTTACAGGAGGGTGGATGTGAATAAAATGCTTCCTCAAGACATATACAACATGACCATAGTCGGGAGTCGAACCCACGACCTTAAGATCCTGAGCCCAACACCCTAACCACGTGGACCACAACTTCCAACTTTTTCCAAGATTTGTCCACATGAAAGCAAATTACTGTATAACTTCGATATCAAATATTCATTCAATCTTGTTCTTTAATTTTACATGCACGTATTCGTGATTCCTATATCGTTTCATTATTCTGGCGTACCTTGATATTATTCGTATACTGCAATAATCAGTATCCTTTTTTCCACGCACCATGGGTAAACTTAATATCGATGTTCCACTGTCTGTCTAATTGCTATCCATTACCTTCCTTTTTTCCCTGCCTCACAGTATTCTAAGTTATTATCTTTGGCAGTGTAATAATATACGATATCACTGTAGGAAGCCAAGGTTCCAGAAAATTGGTTAATAGTGTTTGTCCTCTGAAGGCCTGTCACAATGATTACCGGGTAATACGAGGAAACATCTAACCCGCAGGCGACGTAGATCTTGCTGTGTGTAGTGAAATTACAGTAAACTAAACAAACCTTGAGTCACAGTGTAATTAGAGCCAGATAATGATGTCTAACATGTCGATGTTTTCTGATTACAGCGCTCACGGTATTTCGGTACAAATTATGCTAGCTTCAATTTCCTGTTTCGCTTTCCGGGGGTGTGGGGTAGTAGAGGTGGGCCCTAATTAATAGATATCCATACTGAGTATTCTAGATAATTATATTGATTTCAGTCGCAAGTATCCGATACTTGCAATTTTCTTAGTAGATACTGGTAGATACTCACATAAACAAGATTTGCGTCATCGTTTATTGTTCTCTCTAACAAATAGTTGTTTTATTGCTTTAAAAAAAATGTGAAAACTACTACATATAAGAAAAAGTATTATTCCAAAGCCAGATTAGGAACAGGCTGGCACTCAAAGTATCTATGTCTTTCTGCAACATAATTTCCTTCCGAGCATCTGTTTTCAAAGCCCGGGGAACTAGTCTCACAGAGAAGATCACGACTTTCTACAATTAAAATGGACATGATCCATTTTCTTCATCTGTTAACTTTTGTTGTCTCAGACGTCAGGAGAAAGAAGACAATGATGATTGTTAAAATTGCTATTGGATCAAATATTACGAAATATAACCACTTTTTAACAAAAGTTGATTGTTTACGTGTTCAAAGAAGTTCAGTTGATGTTTTGTTTCTTGTTTAAACGGAAAAAATACAAATACCAAAACAAACACCCTCTTCCCCCCCNAAAAAGTAACAAAATTTAAGAGATGGGCGTGGAGAGGGGCGCGAGGAAAAGCACTTCTCACAATATCGACATCTAGTATCTACGAGAATCAAGCCATGAGTACTCATCTTAATAGATATTTGGAAATATCCATTAAGGCCCACCTCTATGGAGTAGTGATGAGCAAGAATCGAATCAGGAATTGAATCCATTGAATCCGCTTACACAGAATTTGAATCTGGATTCGAGTCCTAAAATTGATCTGAACTCGAATCCTTCTGTTCACATGAAATTTAATGACAAAAAAAATTCGGTTTACAAGAAATCACCACGTCATATTAATATTTGAGTCTCTTTCCAGATGTACAGGTGCAATGCTGTAGGTTTTTTTTTAATGAAAATACATTGCAGAAGACCTTATGTAGAACTTAGAAGCTATTTTCTCATCGCTCTAGAAGTACTAGTGAAAATTCTATAAATTTTAATATCCTCCTCCCCATTGGAAATGGAGTCCGGAATTGAATCCATAGAATCTTCTCTCTGAACTCGATTCAGGATTCAGATCTTGTAGGAATCGAATTCGCCCAACGCTAGTGCGGGAACGATGGCAAATGGGACTAGTGCAGTACTTGAAATGCCCTTCTTCTTATAACAGTCATTGGCTGTAATTCCATACGTTCCTTGTTCATGTTCCTCAGGGCCCAGTTACCTCAGTCCTGGCATCACCTCACCAATTCCGGAAGAAGGAAAGAGAAGTGGTGGGCAGAATATCTGAATTTCGAAGAATCGCGATACGCAGCCGTATTTATTATAGATACTTATATATTTGAAATATCGAAAATATTTATTCCATACCGGTTCTCATACTTGGCACCGGGTAGGTATTTTGATATTTCCAGATACCTTCTCGATATTTCCCACACGCACGATAGGGCCTATCCTTTGCTTTTGGTAATTAGCTTTGCACTGAGAAGACTGGCAATTTGGTCAGAATACGTCAGGATTTAAATATGATCAAATTAAGTTCGATACCGTTTTAAAATCGAGTCACGGCAGGTTCTTTGGTGAAGCATTTTATAGACTGCCACTGAATTTTGCATGAGGATGAAAATTACTTTCGATGAGTTTGAAACTGTGTCATTATTGCCGGGTTAGATGAGAACGGACAGCAAAAGGGATAATTTCAACGAAATTGTGGGAAATATTCTTTCACCAACAATATTATAGATAGTAAGGAAATGGTATCAAAACTTCAGATCATGATTTTCGATACGATATCCTAATTCCTAAATACTGAACGTATCGGTACTCAGAAACGATACCACCCACCATTAGGAAAGAGCCTCTTAACATGATATGATTCGATAGAAGGGGTTTTGTTATACTGGTAAGTTTAGTGGCAAAATCATTAATATCTTTACAGCAGGCTTTTTTTATTTCAAATATAGTAATACGGAGCACAAATACGTTGGGGTTTTTTTTTTCATTTTTATGAATGCAGGACCACGCAGATTCGTTGAGGTTGATTGTGTGCCTCCTGTTTTGGTTTTTTAATGATATAGATACCATAAATTCCTGTGCAAAGACACTATGTTACCGAGGTATGCCAGCATGATCTATATACCGATAGGTGCAGTAAAATAAACATTCTATTTTCAGTTGTACTGGTCGTTAGTTTTGGTTGAAGGAAAAACAGAATGATGACGTTCATTAAGTCTGTGTGCATTTTGCCAGAGGTAAGATAATATGCTAGCCTAAAAGAAAATAATATGATAACATCATTAATTATCTGCGCCATTTTGCCAGAGGTAGGATAATTAGCTAGCCTAAAAGAAAATAATATGATTACGTCAATAATTGCGTGGACCATTTTGTCAGGGGTAAACTTATAAACTAATTGAAGAACAAATGATGATGTCCCTAGGTCTGCATGACATTTTATCAGAGGAGTAAACGATAAAGCTGTAAGATTCTTGCAAGATGGCCCACTGTGACAATGAGACTGTATGTCAACCCCTGCTGTAGGGTTAGATACCTTAAAGGTGGTAGAGTTCAAAACTTCTGCCAGATCAATGCCTTTCAAGTAGTCTTTCAAAGTATGAGTCCTAGGTGTTTCTGAAATCTGACTTCGTAGGGTGTCGTTCTCCTAGAGTTTATAGAGAAAAAGAACAAGGGGTAATGTAGTGTGAGTTATTTCTCCAACGAAAAAGGGAAGAAGGATCAGAAAGAGGATGATGAGAAGAAGATTTGTTGATGACGCAAAATGATCGAAGCTTCTCATGATGATGATTATGACGATGATGATGGTGATTCACAGCCAATACGTCAGAATAACGGTCATGGTAGTCACAACGACGACGACCGAGTGGGTGTTTGAATGAGATAATACTGTTTACAACATTGCTGCTGCTGTCGATCTTCTCCTGCTGCTGCTGCTGCTGCTGCTGCTTCTGCTGCTGCTGCTGCTGCTGCTGCTGCTGCTGCTGCTGCTGCTGCTGCTACTATTGCTGCTATCGCTGTTGTTTTTGCTTTTGATGATGATGATGATGATGATGATGATGATGGTTACAACGATGATAATGATGATGATGATGATAATGGTGGACGCTATTTCAGTTTATTTTGTGTGAAACAAATGATAATGATGATGATGATGATGATGGAGCTTTCAAACCATGGCTGATATTGAGAAAGAGATGATCTGTCTTAAGACTAAACAGCTGACCGCTATACTTAGTCCAGCTATTAGTTTTCAAATTGACCCTTACATCTTTTACAATGTTTTAATGTTATGTACTTCATATTATGGTAAAAGTTTGTCACCTCATTCCTGTCTCGATCAACCCTCGCCCCATCTCCATATACGACGTTATGAACTGACGGCCAGTTGGATTTTGTCTAACAACCGGTCTCAGAACATAATCCAACTCTGCATCCATTTTAAGTCTGCAATTAAGTCCATTTGCCGAAGCCATTATAGAATCTGATCCACTTATGAATTTCCTTTTCAGATTTAACATACTCATAAGCCCTGTAATATAGACTAGTTGTAGTCTAGTTTTACTTAAATAAACATGTTACAGGTTGCTAAAAAGCTTACCTGCCGATTATCCAGATCAGATCCATTTAAGGAGCTGGAATCCATGAAGTTGCTATGATCATTACTTCCGTGGCCCAAGTACATTGTGTCGTTCACATAATCCATCGTGACGCCAAACAAGTCTGAACTATTTTTTACGTCATCACCACTTCGTGGAGCCAAGTCTGACCTGTTCTTAACATCATCGTGTCCCTGTGGGGCCACACTTGGTGCCTGGTCTGGTGGTGAAGCTATGCTGGATGTGGTCAGTAGACATAACGTCATGAGAAAAACTCTAAATCCACATGAAGTCATTGTATGGGGGTCCATTGTAGACATTATAATGTTCTGGTTCGACGTCCAGTTCAGATTTTACTGATGGACTAAGGGATAAATGATTGATTGTTCTTATCCTCTCTCCTAGTTTCTCTCACAAAAAAGACCTGTGGCCGTATACATAACCTATAGGTTAGTTAACGTATTGCGTTAACCCTGTGAACACTAATAATGTTTTAGGAGTTTTCCGTGGTTACCGCAGTGCGTTAACTAACGTAAGGATTATGCATACGGCCAGTGGAGATATTACAAAAGTTGGAGAAAGTCACTTCGCCAATCAGCAGATCTGTCAGATGAACAGAAATTTGGTCAGCACAATGGTGGTCCAGAATCTTCCAAATTACATTATACTTACAGATATGACAATACTTTTGTAATTATTAATTAGTACTGCATTTGATGAACGACAAATACTGAGCAAAACTCGTGATATATTGAGTATAAAAATATGGATACTTCACTTCGTTGAAGATTAAATAATATCTTTTCCTTTATCATTTTCCAGAAAAAATATAATTTTCACAGGAATTGAACATGTTGCCAGATACATAATTTAATTCAAAGTAAATAGAATCTAATTTTAATTCTAATGAAAAATGACTACATTTTACTATAACACAGACAGGTATCACACTGTGTGCAAGACTGTAGTGGAGTTGTCGGATATATTTTCAACAAATCACTATTATATTAACATGTTACATCTCAAAACTGCAATCCTAATTCATTAATAATGAATAATAAAGTAATAACAATATAAAATATATAGTAAAGTCTTCTAATATACTAAACCCACATCAGAAAGGGTCATTATACAAGTAGTAAGTACCCTTATAAAATCATTAACTGATCACTTGTGCAAAAGTACCACTCACTAACAGACATAATGTCTGAATTCTTCAGCATCACATTTTAGGGGGAAAAAATCACATTTATCTTTACCGTATTAAGACCAGTTAGGCCTTTTTACCCACACCAGAAAACAGCGCGTAAAACAATAATCAGACTCAATAGAGATCAACAGTAGGATGTTAACATCACCATCGCATTGATGAAAGATCCAGACACAGTGTGCTAGGCACAGGCAAAGACCAGAGTTATGTTGTGTTTGTCCTACCAGATCTAGACTAATTAAATGGTGTTGGTGCAATTATCATTAACATTCCGAGCCTGGTGTAAGGTGTTGAAATATGGACACGTTAACTGCATGTCATCAGCGAACGTCAAAAGCCACCGTCTGCTGTCTGAGTTTACTTCTTCTCAACTATGAAAATTCAGGATTGGCCCCGTATAGATCTATACCTATTATGTAAAGCAACGCTTCCTGCTTGATTAAAATATCTCTGGCCCTCCTTGCCCCTTCGCCTCCAACCCCCCCCCCCCCCCNATCCCAAAATGTCTGCAAGTTCTGCAGGGTGAACCGTGCTTCTAGTTCTAGCATATTGAGAAGTCTTATTTTCTAGTTCGGAACTTGTGGATCGTTATGGCAAAGAATTCATGCCAATATGTTTTTTTTCTGGTGTTATGGTAATATTGAACGATATGAAGTAAAAGTTCACGTGTCCATGATTCTTTTTGGTAATGTGCAATATTATCGTAACTTATGGAAACCGCCACATGCTCTGATCTACCTCTGCCATTATGATCTGTCAGAAATCCGAACTTTAAAACAAAAGTTTTCTAATATCTGTACAACGTGCCAAACTATGAGCAGCGCTCATAAACAAATGATAAGTATATGGGGACATGGGTCCAGAGTTACATTAGCACTTCATGAAACGTTGTCGTGTGTCATCATGCAATTATACATTCTCAGAGGTTTAATCTATTATACCTTGTGCCACCTCGCAAAGCGCTTTCCTAGCGCCGTTTACTTTTGATGTTTACCAGGGACGGATCACCAGTATTGCAATAATCCCAAGATACAATTTCGTGACGGTTTCCTGTAATACATCTATTACATTAAAATGTACACAGAACGCTCGCGAGCTAACGGTAGCCTTCTTTTTTGCTTCCAAAGGCCACACTGCAACCTTGTTTCTGGAGGAAAACCACATAGTAACTGTTAACTGGCATAAAAACCATCGCATGTCTATTGTTTTGGATCGATGGAGACAGCGAGGTCAAAAGACGGACACTTGCTACCTGCAGTGATGCCATGACAATGCAGATGCCATTGGAAAATAATGTCTGTATTGCATCATCCCCTAGACTCACATAACCTGACATTCTGTGATTTCTCTCTGCTCCCACATATAAAGTTCTTTGGGTGATGCGCTTATCCGTAATGTTTTTCATCTAGGGAAATCATGTTTAGACTATTTCGAGGTTTTCGAACGGGGGTAACCGCTATATTATGGGACTTTATATACCGCCACATAGCCAATAATCCCTATGGAGTGCTCAGTTTCAGAACAGTCTTTCGCATCTTCTTGTTTGGATACTGGATGTTCCGGTAAATGTGGCGTCAAGAGTAAGGATTGCCACAGAGTGGACAGAATTCGAGTCTAGCGTAAACTCAAGCACAGGGGACAATTATTTCTTCAACGTTACAGTAGACGCCTAGAGAAGTGGGAGATGTTGTAAGGCTTCCGCATCTTCTTGTTTGGATAAGATAAGATAAGATAAGATAAGATAAGATAAGATAAGATAAGATAAGATAAGAAACTTTATTTATCCTTTCACAGGAAATTTGTCTCGGACAAGTGCACATCAAAATCACGCTATACATAGGCAAGAGCACACAGATATACTGGATGTTCCGGTTCTTGCCAAACTAAATGTGGAATAAAGAGTAAGGATTGCCTTAGGGTGGAAAGAACCAGAGTCTGGCGAAAACTCAAGCACAGACTGATGACAATTATTTTTCAACGTTTAAAATAGACGTCTAGAGAAGTGAGGGATGTAAGGGGTGTCTTTGCAGTTTTTAATTCTCTTTATCATTGAAAAAAAAAACAAACAGGTGTTCTTCAAGGATTAGATGTTCCAGTAAGGCGCTGCAAACTCTGGTGAGATTCGCCCACGTCTGATCTTCTTTGTTAAAATAGTGAATCACAGCGCTACAAGCTTTTATTTCAATCCCCATGATGATTTTGTAATGTTTCTACTTTTATATTTTTGAAAAACAAAAAACACAGACACAATAATAAAAAAGGTATTGATATTAGCGTGCATGTCAATCAAGAATAAAGATTAAGAAAACAAGCCACTCTCAGACATTTTGAAAATACGTGACTGAACAGACTCATAAGTGTAAGATTTAGCTAGACTTGTTGATCTTCAAACTGCCCTCCCCCTTTCTGCGTTTTTGTCCCCTCATACCACACGAAACTAAGGTTACACACGCGCAATAATTTTGAGGTCATTTCGGTTGGGCTTACAGAGAAGGTGATCTATTTATCACATCATTATTTTCTCCCTCTCAGGGACCCAGTGACCTTAGCTGTGGCTTATTCTAATGCATTTGTCACTTCCCTGGCCAATTTAGGGTAAATTAAAGCAGCACTATTTCGGGTCAGAGGTTTGAAAAGATAGGGGCTGCCAATGACCTAACCCCCTGTTCTTTTAAAATAGCCTGAGGCCTCAGGTGGCTTTTTTCATGGAGGTGGGTCAAACGAGGAGATACAGCAAAAAAACGTTACTTGCTATGGGCTATTAAAGGTAATGTATTTTTTTTTTAGATCAGATGCTTATCTCCATTACTGGTGAGTGGGAATAGCCAACGAAACTTAGGGCTGAAATGACGGCAATGAACAGTATATAGTAAAATATAGTTAAAAGATTTGGACGTGTGTAATCTTAATGGTCTTTGTTATTGGTCTTTGTTTTCTTTACCGACCAATCCAGCAGACAAAATGGGCTTGTTGATATTAAACTACTCTTTGCATAAGTTACCGGGAAGAAATTTACATTTAAAGCCTACATCCCATCCCTCCTCAAAGTTTAAACTAACGAACAACACCAACAACAAAAGTAGTCACTGTGGACTCCAGGTACAGTTTGATTAAGATGTGTTACTGCGGCACTTTTCAGATTACAGATTACTATTTTTAATTAGTTCGTCTCATCGTTTTGTCTCTTCGCCTCTCCCCTCCCCTCCCCTCCCCTCCTTTCCTCAACCCCGCGAGCGGCTATACACCAGATAGCATAAAAGGCTGCAGGCGATATCGGTTAATCGGCATCCACTTAAAACTCAGTTTTCGTTTAATCTGAACACTATTTTCGATATCAGGTGTAAAATAAATTTCGAAAAATAAACAATTCAGCTTCATCACACTCTCCGCATAAAGACAACGTCTACAGTATTCATTCCAAGCTGTTAACAGCCATGAATGTTGCCATTAAACGAAGTCGTCTTGTGGGTATGGGCTTGGTCTCCAGCTCCCAATGGATTTGCTAAGCTCCGCCTCATATCCACTCCCCCCCCNAGCCGACTGCCATTCTTTCTTTCTTTCTTTCTTTCTTTCTTTCCTTCTCTTCTTCTTTCTTTCATTCATTCTTTCTTTTTCTGACTGAAAATTCCAGCCTTACCAAATTAGGACCTTGTCGGTCTTGAGCTTTGGTCTACAGCCTTACCAACACCTATGTCAAACACGCATGTCAACTGGACTTAGTGGCAAAAAAAAAAGGGGGGCAGTCATAAACACATGATGAAATGCCTGGGCGATAGGGTGACAGAGCATGGGAGATAACCATTCATTAAGCTATTTGCTTTATTCATACGTAGCCGGCTATGCAGTTTTTTGTGTTGTTGAAACAACAAGGCAGCTACATCGACGCTGACATGGGTTAAAATATTCCTCCTCTTGTGTTTAGGATAAAGACATTGAATGAATAATAAACAGCTGTGCGTGCGTGTATAAAATGCAGTCCACTTAGTGTTGTTTTGGGTTTTCGCTTTTTAGTGTTGTTTTGGGTTTTCACTTTTCTCCCATGACTCTTGTTATCTTTACTGCATTTGACACGTACAGCCATGGCAAACTAATGTAAAAACAACGACGCGACCGATGGTTAAACAAACAAAGGCGGTGTGTGCCCATTATAACGTTATAAGTCTAAGCTTCTCATTCTTAGTGCAGGTTATCAGAGGGGTAAACTATAAATTCCACATCCCCTGCAGTAAGGGATCCCGGACGTAGAGCCGTAACTATCTGCCTCCCTCCTCCCCCAAAGCACAAACATATAGGCCTACACTACGGAAACCCACATTTCTTTCTTGTTCTTTTCTCTTCATCCGTTTTCTCCTCCTGTCTTTGCATTTTGCGATTAAATTTGATGTTAATAACTCTAGTATAATGCTTTTATAATACACTAGCAAATACCTGGGGAGGGGTTGAAACAACATCTGACGTAAGGTAGACAGCTGGCGTTGAGGTGGTAGTACGTAAAGGCCTTGCATGTAGGGTTAGCATGGTGAAGTTAAGTTTATACTAAATGAATAGTTTGCCTTTTGGTACTAAGAGATTGTACGAGATCCGTAACCTTTCAAGTCCTGAATCAGAGACCAGGTCGAGATGCATTGCACTGAACGCTCTAGAGAAAAAAAAAAGTTAGGTTTAAATAAGAACATCTGCTGACAACTAATATTTGCATCGAATGGGGTCAAATCATGCGTAACAGCAACACACTTCACTGTGGCCATAATACAATAATGATAGTAAAAATCATGATGATAACAGCAGCAACAACAACAACAACAACAACAACAACAACAATACTTTAACTCTGGTGTTGTTTTCATCATTTTCCTTTCCCGGTTGCAGTTTTTAACATACCAATCTTAAGTGAATGAAAAAAAAGGAAGATGGTGGATAGCCAATTTCATATTAACTTGGTGGTTTTTAGCCTTACGAACGCTGCTCTGCGAAAGTTGAGATAGTTTCGTCATTCATGGGTCGGTGTTTTAGCTTTCGCTTGGGCAAAGGTTGTGTATATTTGGGTGGAAGGGGGTGGGGATAGAGATGGGGAGGGCTCTCTCCACCCCNGGGGAGTGGGGGAGTCAGTCATTCGTTAGTTTTAAACTTTCTAAAGTACTCAGAGCTTGAATGCACTATCTGTCTTTGAATAATATAACAGCTGGTTGAACAAGGCGTACGTGTTCATACTCTAAAGAATGTATTTTCTATATATTTTTTTAAAAGTGATAACCCAGGCCTAACCATTCATACGCACCGCACCGGTGCTATGAGAAAACAAAAATAACTCCATCATCTTATTGTTACGGCACATGAGGTAAACAACTCTTCCGCATCATGGCCTTACTTTGCAGAATATGTAAAATCTAGCCAAAGAACACTGTTTACAGCGATATGATGCATAAAACAAACAAACAAACAAACAAAAAACAAGGATAGCCGTCACGTGTAATTCTTTTTTACTGGGCCTCTCCGTTAATAATATTTTATTTTTATTTTATATTTATCACATTTGGAATTGTCTGGTTTAAGTAAGCTGATAAAATCTTTACTAATTTATAGCTTCAGTGGATCAATGGTTGGGTCATTCTTATATGAGCATTGGTAAAATACTCATTACATATATCACCAACGACAAATGAAGAAGTTTCTTGATCGTTTTCGTTTGTTTAGTTTCCCCTTCAGTCACATGTCTTCTGTAAATGCTAAACAAAAACACTAGCGACAAAAGACAAAATTCGCAATGCTGAATATTTTTTAAATGTCTCATTATTGCATTTACGTACATTAGAACGAAATAAATTTGTTTACAACTTCTTAATTCATACGGAGCCACGTCACACAATCCGATATTTAGCTTCCAGGTCACGCCCCATTTCCTGTTATGCCTGTAAGGCAGACGCTGTGTGCAGTTTCTCTGCTTTGTGTAAAAAGGGGACAAAGGCAGGCTCCATCTTGTAATTTAGCGATAACATTTGAAACCTCAGCCCCTGTCTAACAGAGAACCGAAATCTTACGAAGAAAACTAAAGTTAAAGTTAGATCCAAGCGACGGAAGTGAGGTAAACAATCATCCCAGTCAGCTTACTTTTTTTTAGTCTACTTTTGTTTTGGGACCCCTCGCATCATGATTAGTCAGTCAGGCTCTCCATTGCCATTGCGAGTACCCCGTTATTTCGTTTCTGAGGAAGTTTAACACTAGTCTAGTATAGGGCTGGATTTCAGTCTTTAGAGAAAAAAAAAGTTGATGAAAAATAAAACTAAATGTGCCTATGAATGATTCTTTCTTCCCTCATTGACGTCTTGTTTTTATCCTCCCAGCAGAGACCTCTCTCCTCTAGTCTAGCATGACTGCATGAGTTTCCATTTTTCGAGTACTTGTCTCCCTGTGGGAAACCTTCCTCTAAACTATATATCTGAGGATGATGAGAACTGGATAACCTTTCTAATTCTATGTGATGTATTCATACTTTTTGTAGTGCATCCTTAGCACTGCTGATCTTTTGCATCTGGTGAATTTTACAGACTATCTTACTATTTCGGGCGAAAGCAATCAGAATACACTTGGACAGCATTATCTGGTATCATATGAAAGAGGAGATATGGGCTTTTAGATAAGACAAAATTTAGGGGTTTATGACACCTGTGGAAGGAGATATGATCAGCCAAAGTTATCTTCCCCGCTTATAATATGTGAGAAAATTCCAGAAACTGAGCCTGTGAAGCATCCAGACCAAAACATGCCCCTATTATGACCACTTTACCACACTTCAACCCAACATAAGCATCATATAGACTGATTTAAGTATAAATATTGCAAGAGAATTTCTCAATTCTGATTTAATGCTGACTTTAGATGACAAATGGAGCAATAATTTTACTTCTCTGAATTCTTATAACTTATCACGGGATCAGACATGTATATCAATAAAATTAATCATTGGAATCAATAAATAAATTTTAAAAAATGGCATGACAATGTGTGACAGGTTATTTACACATGTTTGTCTTATATCAGAATAATTTTTCAGATTAAGAAAGAGTGAAATCAGTTTATATTTCAGTCTGAGTGATCATTGAGAGCTGACTGTGTGAATGTAGTCAGGAAGGGTTAACATACTTTATGATGTGGATTGACCAGTGCAAACAAGGGCTGTGTATTTACCTTCATTCCTTATAATAACTGTATCTGAAATAGGAAACGATTCTCAAACCCTTCATGCATCATGCAACCTAATTTTTTTCCCACAGGGAATCATGTGTTTCCAAATCTAATCTGAGGGAAGACAGAAGCACAAGTAAAGAGTCCCTTGCTCCATCAAGATGGGAAACCAATTAACTGGAGAAGCACCAGTGGTTATATACCCTGTTGAACATTATCTTGCAGACATTCCACACTATGAATTTGACTGCAGGTAACATTTTGTTTTTAAATAACATGTAGTCATTGGACAATTATGCATTATTAATATCAGGGGAATCCTCATACAAGTTACATCGTTGAGTTTGCATCTGAAGCTGCTGTGGCTGACTAGGAGCATCTGTTTAGCCCTGCGCGGCACAGCCAATGAAAGTTGTTTTTCATGGCTTTCCTTCTTGTGCCAGTCAACATCAGAATTAAGAACATGAATCGACTGATGATGCTTAAAGGACTGGACTGACAAGCCACAAGGCAATACATATTCTTTATATTTTTAATTAGGCATGTTTAAAAAGTCAGTGATCAGCTTTATGCTTTATGATGGTAGAAAAAAACTAGAATTCTGTGATATGCTGTAGCTGTAATTGGAGTCCAAACTTAAACGTAATTTTTGTTTACATATGGGTCAGCAGCACAACTTTCCAGGCTGTTACAGTAATTGTGGGTCCTCTGTTTCAAGTGCCTTTAATACTCATTGCATCTGATGTGAAAACGTTACATCAGAGGAGGCAAAATACCTATTCAGGAGTAAATGCATATGAATGCATTCGATACTCCTTTCAAGAAACTAATGTTAAAAGATTGTACCCTTCTTACCAACACCAACACAGTATTACTTATTTGCAGATATAGTGCCTTCTTATAGCAGTGGGTTGTGCAGAGTGTATCAGATCTTCTCTTCTCTTAAAATTTCTGACCTGAAATTTAGGGGCTGCTTTGACTGTGATATGAGTTATGACAGACTATCAAAAATGACTTGAGTGTATTTGCAATTGTATTTCTGTGTAGCCTTGCATACATACTACCATACTTTTTAAATGAGCTATTTTTGTTCCCATGTCCAGTTTGGGCAGCACCCGTTTTTTTAAGGTAGCAAGGGCTAGATGCAAGGAAGGCCTGGTGGTGATTCGTATCTTTGTCATACAAGACCCAACTATTCCCCTGCCTCTTAAGGAACATCAGGATAGACTGGACAGTAAGTGGACAGGGCAGAACTGAGTGGCATTGCTAGTAAATGAAGAAAAAACACCCAGGCTTCATCATTCATTCTTGTGATATTGAACAATTTGAAGCTTTTATTTTTTTTTTTCATTAAGTATGATTTGAAATGTTGCTTTTGTTTATTGCTTAAGGACTAGAATTAGCAGGTAAAAAAAGGAAGTTTTGTATTAAGAACGTCCTTCATTATTGAGAAGGACCATAATTGTTTATGGTATAGAATTCCCTAATAATATTCTAGCATGAGATGCATTTCACAAGACTTAGTAAGCATGACATTGTGTAGTTAGGCTGTAGTAACTGACAGCATTGGCAGATGATAGCTTGTGACTCTCTTTCTTAATGGCTGGTAATTATTAACTTCAAGAGAGGATCTACAAACCAGAGATTATATAAGTGGTGAAACTTGGGGGTGCTCTCCAACAACCTTTCTGCTAAGCTATCTATTATCTATACCTATTGTAAATGTACTAAATATTAATAATATGAACTATAAACTCTTTGCAGTTATCTACAAGAGCTTGAGGAACCTACCCAACTGTCTTCCATTTCAAAAACATGAGGTAAGTTTCACCTTCCTTTGCAAGCTTTTAAACACACAATGCAGGAAGTCAGTAGTAATTTTTATTGTCTCATTTTCTCAAAATTGTTTATATCTATTACATGGGGGTTTGTTTAAACTTTCCCTATATTACTATGGCAATTGTGCTACATATTGGAACTGCTGATTTCAGATAAATCATTCTTACCCTCTTCTCTTCTCTTCACAGAGACTGGACCGAGCAGCTTTTTTGATACGGCAGTATGTGAAGTTCAGTCTATATGATAGACTGAGTACACGGCCATTTCTCACTCTCATTGAGAAGAAGTGGATAGCTTTCTTGTTGCTGTGTGCTCTGAATCAGTGTCACAAAGTTCAGGTATTTTCCTTTGGATTGCTTGCTCACACAATTATATCTCAGCAAACATATAATGTGAATATCAATAAGATTATTTTGCCTGTTTATATACTTTATAAAGCTTTTTAGACATTTTCACAATTGCAATCATTTGGAAGATTTTCTCAGTTCATCACATTAATATCAGGGTCCTGAAAAATGTCAGCCCTAGCATTTTAAATTTAGCTAAGTTTGACATGGACTTGGTGTCTCATCAGTCCGTTCCGTCTCCAGGCATTCTCTCAAATCAGGATTAGTGTGCACCATTTGCACTGGCTTCGAAGATAAAGTTGTTATTTCCATGGCAAAGTGATGAATCATCAAAACTTTATAGAGTAATATTGAGCAATAGACAATGGGACTGATGTGTTATTAGATGTATCTAGGCAGATCCTGTCACAATGATGTTGAGCAGTGTGACTGATAATCTATAAATCTAATCATTAAGTATTGTAATGACATTAATTTTGTAACCACATCTGCAGCAAATCTCACTGTTTCCTAATCCCATTCTACAGTGATTGCATCTGTCTAAGCCATCCTGAACGCAACATGTCAGTCTGCACCAGCAGACTTGTTTTAAATAATCATAAGTTATTACTTGTTCTTAACCAGTATGGTAGACATAGTGAGAGTTCCGTAACATGAAGAGGAAATTCAGAGTTATTGAAATGTTTGATAATTGCAGGAGGAAACCTTTTCTCCATGGCAGGAAAATAATTGCATATTAATTTGACAGACACTGGTAGAACAAATACCAGAACTGTACTAGCTAACTGATTTCCAAGAATAGTCACAAAATATGATGGCTGCTATCTGTGGACAGACTGATTGTATTCCTTCTGTACAGATTTCTCTTTGTGTTGAGAAACATGACAGATGTGCATGTGTGTATTGTGTTTCACTGTTTAAGTTTCAGTTGTTTCAATGCAAATTCTTTCAAATTTTTTTGTTTCAATGCAAATTCTTTCAATTTTTTTCCTTATTCATGTACTCATCAGGTATGTCATGGGGACATAAAGGCTGAAAACATCTTGATTACCAGCTGGAACTGGGTGCTGTTGACTGACTTTGCAAGCTTCAAGCCCACTTCTCTGCCCTTTGTAAGTACCGTGAAATCTAGTCCACCAGGTTATATTGTGCACACAGTAGAACTTAGCAGTTAGCTGACTGGGTCATCTCCGTCTTTGGAAGTGTCCTGATTTTTCAGGACTGTGTGGACATGTCCTACTATTAAATAATTTTTTAGGATCTAGTTTATTTTACTTATGTTAAGGTTGAAAGCATTATACTACCATTGAAATGAGCCAAAAGCAGTAGCATTTTTGAAATGCAGTGCAGCACATTTAATACCGACATGTTTAGTACATAAACATGGATATTTAAAGTACAGTATTTTTGGTCCCAGTTTTTCTTGTCTAAGGATCAGCATATGGTTGATATATATTTCTGTTAATAAGTACACATATGGTTGGTTCCAAGGTGTACGTAACATCCATGCTTCACTGTATTATAATCAAATTTGCGGTATGTTTTTAATGTTCAAAGGCTGGGAGAGATGAATGACAGAGTCCAGGTGGATGGCATAAAAGCAAATAAATCAGACATGCAGCTTAACCTTATTGCACTGTTATAACAACAAGAAAGTCCACAGTTCTGAAAACTGCTTTTTGTGGGCTTCAAATCACCATTGTCACATCAAAGCCAATGTGCATTTCTGATAGTGTACTCAAGGCAATTATCCTTCTCTCACAGGACAACCCATCAGACTTCTCCTACTTCTTTGACACATCACGGCGCAGAATCTGCTACATTGCCCCAGAGAGATTCACTGGCAGGCCGCCTGTTGAGGGTCAGTCGGACAGCGGTGGAGGGCTGGAGGACTCCCATGCACAACAGAAAGTTTACAAGGAACTCACACCAGCAATGGACATCTTCTCTGCAGGGTAATATCATTTGTAAAAGTTCTTAATATATTTTGTGTGGTTTTTTTGTCTTAGTGATTTACAGTATCGTGGGCCCTCACAAACTTGAATTCATGGAGACAAGTCCACTGTTTTTAACTTAAAATGTGTTGGAGTTTGTTGACAAAAATTTACTGTAAAAAAAAGTATGACCAGCTTGGGATCAGTGTATTGCAAGAAGTATCAGAGTTTATCCGTCATTGCTAGTTTCATAAAAGAAATTCAACAATAATAGAGCGGTACTGTTTATAAAAATTGTTAGCTCCACAGTCAAAAATATTATTAGGCCTTGGATTTTGAAATCATCTGTATATTGAATAAGGTGATTGTCAATGTATTAGGAGGTGTTGACCTTTCGGTACATGTATTGAATGAATATATCATGTTCTTCTTTCCTTTCTTTGTGAACGATAGTTTTTTCACCTTGTATCAGTATACTTTTTTTTTATTTGTAGGTTCATGATCAAATTCACTTCCTGAACTGGTCTCTTATTTTTTTTTGGTGTGTAAAATGAGTTCTAAATGGGTAAACCTGAATGATGTCAAGTATGCATCCTTCACTGGTTTTTGAAATTATTCATTACAGCTTTGCTTGCTTTACCTGTGAATATGTCGTGATCTGCAAGCTCTTGAGATTTTTGTCTTTGACTCTTTGCATGGATAGGTCCTTTTTTTAGAAAAATGTTCAGTGTGTGGTGCAAAATATCACCATTTGATGTATCAATTTCTCTTCCAGATGTGTGATCATTGAGCTTTTCTGTGATGGTACCCCGCCCTTTGACCTTTCTCAGCTGCTGAACTACAGTTGTAAAGGCTACAGCCCATGGAAGTTGATAGACACTATACCAGATAATAATATCAAGGTAAGGGAAATAATGTCACCACACCAAAATAGTAGAAATTACATTTAGGGGGACAGTCCGGCTTCATGCTGCCAAACCTTACTTACAACCTTTACTTTATATTTCATTGGCTTATACATTTTCTTAAGCATGACAATGAGCATTTTACATGTCTAAGAGCCATGTCTTCATTTAACAAAGACATCAGTATTTAGACAGGTGGTGAAGTGTTTGACTCAATTCAAAAGGTCAAAATCAAACGTATGCAGCATGTTGTGAAAACAAACATCTGTAGAGTGTATTCAAGTGTATCTCCATGTCAGTAAATATATTTCTTGATTTTTCCAATAAAATGATTTGTTTGCTCCTTCGCATTATCATAAATATTTAAATTCCCCAGGAGATGTCCAAAAATAATATAACAAAAGCAGAGGGAAAGATTTACTGAAAATAATATGGAACTAAAGAGATAAGCCTTCATGACAAGGAGCATACTGATGGCATAGTCTGCTTTCAGTGCCATGCCCATAAAACTTCCATCATTCATTCTGTCTATGCTCAGCCCCAGTTCTGAGACATGCTGCAATGTCATTGACCTATTACACTTTGCTCACCAACTTTGATGAATGTCAGATTTCCAGCAAAGCCCCTCCACTACCATTTTTGACAAATATGAGGTATTGAGAGTGTTCTTTACAGGATCACTGTTAAAATCTGAACACTATAGTGTAAATGACTTCTTCATTCAGGTCAGTCCAGTGTCGAGTTTGTTCGGTGGCACAGTAGTGATTTCTGAGTTTTGAAGAGTGATACATATTTGCAGGCTGCAAATCATCATGCTCATTCCACATTTACCTACATCAATTTTTGAGGTTTGAGAAATTTAGCAAACTCAACCTGTTGCTCAATGCAAAACACTGAGGCAGACACGCTTTAGCTTGTAAAATTGGGATATAATAATGAGCCAAAACAATACATTTGTTTTAATTGGAAAAACAAAATAAATGGAAGATCATAGTAATTTAAACTACTCAAAACAGCAAAGAAAAAGACTTTGGCAAATGTGGAATGAGTGTGACAAAATAGCTGCCCCTGTGGCCAAATTCTTTTAACCTTTTTAAGTCTCAAGAGCAGTAATGTTATCAGTGACACAGCCCGAGCCGATTCTTTTAGATGAATTGAGTAAATGGTTTAGATCTATTCAACATAATTTTTATACTATCTGTATAGACTATTTATTTTTATATAGTAATATGTGCCATTGTACTCTGGTTCTTCAAGGTGTCATGTCTACATATCACTTGTTATGAAAACACCAAGCTTATGTGCCACATATGGCACAGTGGGTCTTTGAGGGTTAAATCATATGCTGTTTAGTGAATCTGAAGTCAAAATGTCAAAATCATGGCTAATGATGTCTCCTAGAGATGATAAGCAATGTGTTAAATGACATTCTTAACACCTCAGGATCTGGTTGAGCACATGATCCAGAGGAAGCCAGAGATAAGGCTGTCAGCTGAAGAGTACCTCATCAAACAGAGAGGGAAAGCCTTCCCCGATTACTTCTACTCATTCTTCAAGGCATACTGCCAGCAGTTTGCCTCTGTCCCTATCATGCCCTCTGATGACAGAATACTCATGTAAGTACCTGGAATGGGACTGGTTACCAGTATCCAAGTATCTTTCTTTTTTCTTTTCTGTTATCTCTAAGTATCTTTATTTTTCTGTTATCTCTTCTAGCTCTACCTTATGTTGATCTGCCCAAAAAAAAACAAACTCACTTCACTTTTGAATAGCTATAACTTAGCTATTTGGATGTGTTCCCAGTCATGCCCTCTGATGACAGAATATTGATATTAGTTCCAGGAATAGGGACTGGTTATAATTTTCCAAATATTCTTTTCTTCTACCATCTTTACTGGCTCATCAGTCATCGATCAGTCAAAAAAGTTTTTAAAAGACTTGCTCGAGTTTTGAAGAGCCATGACTTGGCTATTTGGATGTAAACTTTGTAGGAGGGCTTCTTTTCAGGTGAAAGTATTCGTTTTGTGAGTTTTTCAGTGCAAAACCAGCTCTGTGCATTTTTTTCAAACTGGTTTATTTCACCAACTGCGGTAACAGTTATTATTTTTCAAGCTATCTGGTCAGTAACTCCACTTTACCCCAACAACAGGATGACAAATTGTGCGTATTCATTACAAGGTTTCTTTCTGAAATTTTATTCACTGTAGACGCGTTCAATGAATATTATCTATCACAGACGGCAGGCAGGAGACGATAAAATAAACATATGGCTGGAAAATACAAATAACATTTGCATGGTGGGTTAAGCTGATAGTAAAAAACAAAATCATCTCAGAAGTAAATGTTGTGTCTTGTGCTCATTCAGAATGCAAATCAGGTGTTCATGGAAATGAGTGGGGGATTGTTAGATTGTATGAGCAATGACTTCTTGCAGTTATATGAAAATCATGTTTAATCCATGTATTCTACATATTCTGACAACTTGTTCAACTTTCCTTGTTTCATTTGTTATATAAAAGGAGATATTTTCACTCCAATGAACTTCTCTGTCATTGGCTTAGGTTACAAATATAAAATTTTCATGCTGAAAGTGTTAATGATCATTCTTCAGCTAAAATTAGACTATGGTAGGCTGGGTATTTTAATACCTTGAGAAATGTTAAAAAGCTGCAAGTTAGACTTGGAAGAGGAAACAAGCTCCCTATGAGATGTTATTATTTAACAATTTGAACTTTTATTCCCCATCATTTAAATCCCTGCACCCCTGGGCTCTTCGTAAAATCATGATGTACAATCCATATTTTCTGTCTAGTGGGGAACATACTGTTTAAGGCCAGACTGAACTATTGATGTTTTTTGGTTCAGAGGGTTAAATCACAAAATTTGATCGCAGAGTACTTGAGAGCTTGCATATTTATATTATCCAGGGGTAACTAATGTGATCCAGACTCCATGTTTCTCTAAAGTAACTAAAGAGCACTAATTAAGGGCTGTGTTTCTGCTTCTTTCATATTCATTCAGCTAGTCTCAGACAGCCAGTGAGCAGAGACTAGGTGATTTGAGGATTGAGCTTAGATGGTGCATTAGCATTGTTTTAGAGTTGGACAATAAAATTGGGATTAGTGGGATTTGCCGAATCGCCTCTTTCAGAGCCAAATACCAGATTATAAATAGCTTTTCTACATGCATTAGGACAGTGAGCAGTAAATGTCTTGAATTATAGCCCTCATCTCCCTCTTATGAGAAAAAGGCACATATGAATAGAATTTTTATTTTTGTCAGAGACGGCAGCTCCGTCTGCCCTTTCGCGTGTTTTGGATTTTTCATATGCGATTTGACTTTGCACGAAAAGAAGTCTGACAACCCTGTTCACATATGGTGGCATTTTCTCAAATTAACTTCCTGTTTCATGTTTCTTTCCCAAAATGTCGTCATTTCATACTTTAAGAAGATCTGAGAAATGCAGCTGTAGTGATCCATTCCGATGTGATGTATGCTCAAAATTAGTGTGCATCAGTCCAGATTTGCTACAGGTTTATCTTTTTGCCTGTCTCCAGCTTGCACAGAGATATGGATAGCATTCTTGCTAACATGGGCCTGGATCCGACGGACAAGGTGGAGAAGAACTCCAAGCTTGTACTTGTCATCTCACTGGTCACCTCAGTGGCTAGAGATCTTCATGTAAGTGTTGATTCAGTTGAACTTGTTTATGGTGATCCCTCTTTGTTCCTTGTAAAAGCAGTCTGATATTTTTTGGAGACGGTCACTTTAAACAGATTAGACTGTGCATAGGTGTTTTATTGAAGAGGCAGAAAACATTAATCATGAAAAGATATCTCTTTCTTTGTGAGGTCATTTAAAACAAAAATAGCTTTGACTCACAATATTGTCAAGAATTCTAGAAAACATAAAAATAACTCTGAAGAGCAATTACCCTTTGCTGTTTCCCTTTATTTCAAAAACTTTCAGAAAATTGTTCTTCAGTCGTACCTAAGCTCTTTTCAGAACCAAGGCTGTGTGTAAAATTAGGTTTTGAAATTGTGATGTGATTTGAAAGGTCCAGTAATCTTGGTTTAAAGTATACCAAGTTTAGATTTGCAGCCTGTTATGTCATTAACTATATATGTAATGTGTCATGTGGTGTTCTGAGTGTTGATTTAGAGAACTGATCTCCTGCGTGTGCTTCTTTTTATACTAACTTATTTCTCTCTTTGATGCATCATGAAAAACATTCCATCTCTCTATTCTTGTTCAGTTCAGCAACTTCCGCATAATTGCCCTGAAACTCTTGCTGCGCCTCTCAAATCATGTGACCTCTGACATCATTCTGGACAGGATTCTCCCATACATGGTAAGTATGTCTCCAAACTTTTTGGTGACAAGGAGTGCAGTTGCCTTCAGCAAAGCTTTTACTTCTGTGAGAGTTTTAGAGATCCATGTTAACACTTTGCTTACCAACTTTGATGAAACTCAAATTCCAGTACGGCTGTTTGCTACCATTTTCAATGATTGCTGAATTTTGAGAGGGCTTTAGTTTAATGCTGTAGACAGCTTCCTTAACCAGGTCACCTCTTGAATAAAAACACAGACAAAAAATTGTTTAACATTCTGTTGCAACCCTGAATATTAAAATGGTATTATATTTGATCTGTTGCAGCTGTGGTTTGCACAGGATCCCTTACCAGAGGTGAGAGCTGAGACTATTAGAGTAGTAACAGCTTGTGTCAGGAACCTCAAAAGTGTACCAAGAAAGTAAGTGCGCTTGCAGAAGTTTTTTCTTCCTCTTTTATCCCCTGTGAGATAGTACTAAAAATTTCAGGCAACTTGGCATTCATGTGGTGTAAAAGAACATTTTGTTGCCTTAGAGCCAGTGTTAGTTATTATTTTGGAGTGGTTTTTTTAAAATTTATCGTTCATAAACTCTTTTCAAGCTCTATAATCTGTGCAAGACAAAAGTTTTCCTTTCTGCAAAATGTTTCATATGAGTTACATTAGCCCTCAAGATTCAGTCAGTTAATTGCCTATCTTGCAATATGGCTCTCAGGTAATGATTTTGCAGTAGTTTGTATTAAACAGTTAAAACTACGGAGTGTTCAGAGAGCAAACTCATCATCATGTTGTTGATGTAATGAAATTTAATTGTAAACCTTAGTAGGTGTTGGTTAAAGGGGATTTGTCTTGATTAAATCTGTTGCCGTGTACTGTAGATGTCCTGCTTCTCATAAAAAGTGATTTATTTTATTCCCAGTGATGCCAATGTCTTTCAAGATTACATCATTCCATCACTGGTAAGTCAATAATTTATAAACTTCCTTACTTGATTACTATTCCTCAGAAGAAATAATCCCGGATTTAAGGAAGAGAAATACAGATCTGAAAGATGTTCAAATTGAATTTCTGAGTTTCTGTAGCAATATATCAACATAAGAATGGGGAGAAGGAAAAAGTTTTAACTTCAAATCACTGGTCAGTGAGTGATGAAAGCTACTCTATAGGGGTCATGACTTGAAAGGTTGAGAATCCCTCACACAGACAGTTAATGGGCCTAATTCTTTACAAGTTAAGTTCAAGCACAATATGTGACTGTAATTTAAACTGCTTGCCCCAGGAAGGAAATCATTAACTCAGCATCCTTTATAAAACTCAACTAATGTTTGTGTGAGGATAATGGCTAACAACATAAGATAGTGTGTAGTAAGTGTGTGTGTGTACCGCACATTGCCTGATTTGCATTATTAAACCCAGAAACTTTCGAAACATAACAGGGTGTAAAACTGAACAGTTTTACTTTGATGAAGGCAGTGACGAAAATTGCTTTGTAAAGAAACATTGTTTAAAATTATGCTGAAAGTATACTATAGCAATAATCTACAATATTTTATACCTTTCTAGGTAAAAACTGCATGTCTCTGTGTTATGTGGTTTTCACAGAATTGTTGAAACAAATTTTGCTGTAGCAGTACATAGTAATGGATGATGTACCTGTTTGTATTCTCAGTCTCCACTGCTGAGTGACGATGTGTTACAAGTCAGATTAACCTTTGCTGAAAACATTGCAGAGCTGGCTGACACTGCAGTCAAGTGAGTATTTTGATAAAACAAGTATGAAGTGAACATGTACATTGATATCAGGATATTTACATGGACATCATTATCATGGTGTGTACTTGTACACTGATATCAGTACATTTTGTTAATCATCTGTTGATATATTTTACAATTTTCAGAGTTTTCAGTGACAGACTTTCAGGAAACTCTGAGCTATCAAAGAATACCTGTCCTGGTAATGCCAGCATTCCTAGATAGTCCGGTAACAGCTTGTCTGGATATGTCACAACCTGGCATTCCTCCTGCCAGGACAAATTTTCAGGAATACTGTTTGTACCATTTGTGTAATTTAATTTATGTTTTAGCTCCATTGATAACTTGGGTTACTTGGGGTCCGGATCGACGTCACAGCAAAATTGGGCATCCCCATGTATACTCAGTCCACCCCAGCAGATGACGCAGCGTGTGAAGGCTGATGGTGTCCTCTTAAATGAAAATATTACATTCTTCTTTCATCTTAACCAAGACAGAATGATCGTCTTAAGTCTTTTTAAAATAATGCTGAGCATAGCAACAATTCATTAATTTTGATTTACAAAATCACATTAACTGGAGAAACTGGAATTTCAGTTTTAAATTTATGTCAAATCACACAATAAATAAATGTCTTCAAATAATTTCCCACCTTATTTTCAACAAAATATGCACGTAAAAATTTTGTGAAAAGTGCTGTTCAGATATAGAGTAAAGTGTTGATATAGATTATGCCTTGGTGCACACAAGAGAGTATACTTATTTTTGAGAATACTTAATATCAAAGTCCACCTGAATAATGAAATAATAAAATAGTAATAAATATATGCCTATGAAATTCATATTCATACATGTAGGTGTAATTTTTTAATGATGACCTAATATCTATAATAATAATAATAAATTGTATTTGTATAGCGCCCAATCCCCGAGGTGTTTTGACATTTAACATTCTCTCAGATATGCCCGCAAGCTCACTTCAGTACAATAAGTATGAAAAAACACTAGTACCTGAACACACACACACACACATGCGTGGCGCGCGCGCGCACGCACGCACGCACACACACACACACACACACACACCCACGCACACACACACACATACACACGCACACACACACACACACACGCACACGCATATCTACATTATTATTAATAATAATAATTAATAATATTATTATTAATAATAACAATATTTCAAGGTGCCACTATAATCTTTTCCTTTGCAAATGATTAGTGACTTTCTCTCCTCAGATACCTGGATATGGCTCAGGCACAGGAGATACGAGAGGTCATAGTTCAGCTGAAAGATCAGCAGAAGGAAAAAACCTCTATATCTGAGACGGTGGTTAACGTAAAGGTGATAATAAATAGTTTGTATGACTTGTTGACAGAATTGCTGCTCGAGGGTGTAAGTTGGGTTTCTGATTCCATAATATTGTCAAACTGGTTTTTTTTTTTCTGTGTCATCAAACACTAATAACAGTAATAATCAACTTTTTCGAGGGGGAGAGGGGGATGTTTTGGGGGAGATGATGAAGATGAATGAGTGAAACAGAGCTAGAGAGATTTTATTTTGATGTTGGGATCTCCTATGGACCATTATGGTGAAGGTGGGCATGTGCATATGGCATTTCCTAGTATATACTGTCTGATTATAGTTTGTTAACCCCAGGAAATGCCATTTGTCCATGCTTATCTCTCCTGCTATGGTCTACAAGAGATCCAGACTTGAAACACAGGCCCTCTGTTATGTGTTGTAAGAGCAAAGTATCAGCAGTTCATGACAGCTGCAAGCTCAAATGTCAGAGGCATTAATTTGGATTGGATATGTAAAATAAAGAATGAAAAATAGATAATGAACTGACACAGATGTAGATACTGCACAGTATGTGAGTGGGATGGAGTGGGGAGTTGTCCGTGAGTGTGATAAGATAACCCTGCCCTAACACTACAAGCGTGAATCAGTGTAAAGTTCTCTGATTAACTATTTGAAAGCAGGGTTACCACCCTGGGCCTTGCTGGATTGTTCAAAATTGCCACTTTAGACGGGATGTGTACATTTCATTTTTACCATTTGAGAGTGTAATTAGTGCTTTCAGAAGCAGTATGCTGTCACAGAATTCTGAGGCACAGTCATATATGAGGCATATGAGCCGTTTAACTTTTTTGAGGAAGTTTAGATAGGAACTTATGTTCAAGCCCGCTGTGTGCAGCATACCAGTCCAGCAATTGAACACATAATCTCTCCTTGTTTAATGCTTTATTAACACATTCTGGCTTTTCTATTTAAAAATTATGACAGTTCCTACAGGTATATTTTTAAAACTTAATGTATTGAAGTCATGCAATGAAATTTTACACTTTTGTACAATATAATAATAATCTTTGATAATAGTAATTAATTACCATAATTACATAGTATTCTTTACTAGTTATTTAATTCATTTGAATTTATCCTAATAGGTAATTTGGCAAGACTATGAGTGAAGATTTTATGTATACTGTGTCCTAAAGTATTATTCAAAATTTCTGTTACTGCAGTAAGTGAATAAAGTTTGTCTGATAGTACTATTATTGTTAAGTAAAATCAGTCTAGATATTATTTGCTTTGGAATTATTTTGAAAGTGTAAGGAAGCATCTGTCCTTTGTTAACTGAACTAACCAACACAGTCAGTTTATACAAGCTTATGTTGGAAAATAACTGTTTTGTTTTTAAAGTCATCATGGAAATTTTATAAATATTTTACCTCTGTAAATTGATGCCTAAAGTAAAGCCTAAAATGCTTTCTAGAATATTATGTCCAGAAAGCCATTGATTGGATTCACTCTATAAAATTTGTGCAAAACTACTTAATTATCTGATCAGAAAAGTTGCTTTAATGAAGATCAGAAGTTTACTTTATTGACGCCTAAACATAAACATTTCTCCTATATTACATAACTATCATGCAAAAAATGAATATCGTGACAGTTGACTGTTTAACTGTTTCAGTTCCTGAAATTACTAACCAAAATTGCAACTGAATATAAATAATTTTTTTTCAGGTCTTTTCCGTTATCTTTAGGAGTCATCGTTATGCCTCTTCATTTATATGAATGTATAAATTGCTATAAATAAAGATGTAGTAAAGAATATACTGGTCTGAATAGATGAGATGATTAGCCATTGAAAAGAATATCATATTAATTCTTTCGCTATGTATGATACATATGTACATCCGTACTTTTACCCCATAGTTCTTAATTTGGGATAAGAAGCAGGACTAGGTGAGTAAGTCCTGGGATATTGTTATTAGTATTTTAAAAACATGACATGATGAAAAAGGTATGGATCTTTGACTTATAATTGAACATACAAAGAAGCGGGCCTAAATCCAGAACAGAAAGCGATTACAACCTGTTGTGGCTGATGGAGGCAATTCATGATGTGTAGAATTGATGTTATGAACTTCTGACTGGTCAGCATGTTCTCAGTTTGTGGAACTGCTGTTTCCAAAATATTTCTTCCTTTAATTGACTGTACAATGGTATATTTAGGAATGCATGTTTTGATTTTAAAAAAATTGTGATTTCATGGAGCTGTCTGTATTGTATTTCAGAAAAGTGCAGAGGAGTTGAAACCCGAAATCCAGCAGGTGGGTGTAGTTGTCTGTTGCAGATTTCATGTTGCTGTGCATAGCTCTTCTAGTTTTGAAAGATTCACTGCAATGAATTTACTGACTCTTAAATACATGGTGTTCGACTGACAGAATGTGAAGTAAATGCCAGATCTGTTGACGATAAAACAGTATCTCAAGTATATTGCGTATTCAGAACCAGTGGGTTTGTGGGAGGGAGTAATGGGATTCAGGATCTGGTTTAAGATGTGCAGTGATATGTTAGAGTGAACTACATTTACTCTCAATTATCATTCACCATGGGTAATCAGAAAACAAGATATTTCCTGATACAAGTTAAACACACTGCACCACTTTGCCACATCCTGCTCTGAGGCACAACCATCTTCTTGATTCTTTGGAAATGGGAATGTTGTTTATATGTTTACTTGTTGATGGAAACCTCATCGCATCTCTGGAAAGCTCTATAATATGTGCTCCATTCCTTGATTCAAAAGCCATGCAGAATATCCCTACTGATCATCCCTGTTTTTGTCTGTTTATGTTTTCTTCTTGAGGTTCTTGCAAGTCTGCACCTTCTTTTCTCTCCCCTGCATCTACCCAATTCTGACATTGTTCGGAGATATTGGTGATATTCCTCCTCCTCCCTAGTTTCAGTGTCAGTTCTTTCAACACATTTACTTTAGTGTATCTTATGGTTGCAGGCCCATGAACATTCTCAGCCAGTCTGTCAGCAATGTTGTTCCCTGTGCTGCTACAGTGTGTAGGAGAGTAAATCTGGGTTACTGAACAGACTGCTGTGTTATGTAAACATTTCAGTCACTCTTTTGTCAGACAGCACTCCACTCTCCACTCTCCAAGTATACTTCCTTGGGAGTTTGTGCTCTGTCCGTGTCTGTCCATTTTATTTCCTCTATAACATCCTCCACTTCCATCATCATTCTGGACGTTGTGATAATGTTTGCATTTGCAGCCCAGTGAATGATGCAGTTTCTCACATGGAGATAGGACAAGTGCAGTCTTCTTGTTACTTGTTTCTAGAAACAACGCCATTGCACTTCAGACAACTCCATACATGCTCTGTTCTGGAGCCAACAAAAAGTTGTTCTTCTCATTGTCCTTGTTGTTATCTGGTCGTGTATCCCCCTTGGTTGTAGCTGTTGCCTTTTCCTTTCTATCTACCCATTTCCAACTTTCACGTAGGTTTTGTCCATTCCTTTTCTTTTTCCTTTCTCAGTCTATTTGTGCAATCACCTATAGTGTAACAATCTGCATGCCAACACAAATCATTTTCCTGTCCATCAGGAACAAAGTGTGGTTGTAATTGATTTTACTAATGATTTTGACTGACAGGTGGAATCCAATTATGACATGGAGCTCCAGCAGCTTAAAGATCTCATCCATCAGAAAATCTTCCAACTCTTAAGTGACACCAACCATGCGGTCAAGATGACCTTGATGGCCAATGGAATGGACAAACTCTGTCTCTTCTTTGGAAGACAGAAAGGTAATGCACTGTTTGGCTGGATGGTTTGGGGGGGTGTCGGGGAATGCTCTTCCTTCACATTTCAATGATAAAACTAAGTTGTAGCTTCGAAGAATTGTGTGACACATGAATCAGGTGAAATATTACATAATGGTGCAATGCTGCTGTTGCTATACATCATTTTACTTTGGTACGTGAAAAAATCTGGTGGACACTGCCATTTTCTTATTATATATTTGGGTTGTGTAATAACATTTGTCTTGGGTTTGTTTGTTCCTGGTTGACACTACTGTATAGATTTGTGTTTTATTTATTTTGGCTGTTATGAGAAACAACCAATGGTTCTTTGTATGCCTAGCCTGATTTAGGAAGACAGTCTGAAATCAGTGCTTCCATTGCTTCACTGCACATTAAACATGTCAGATGTTTTTTTGTTGTTTTTTTAAAGTTTTTATTATATAGATGGATGTAACCATGCTATACCATCTGCAAAATTAAAGAAAAGCAGACTGAAATTATATCTGCCATTCATCAGGGATGGAACTTGTTCCAATATTATCGGAATTCCGACATTTTTTTGCGGTCGGGAAAAAAATTGTGTCGTGCCGACTTTTACCGCGGCAAAAGGTTTGGACAGCGTGCCGGAACAAGAAATTAATAAATTTAAGTCGAAAGTTTTTCTGAGCGTTGGTTTATGACTCGGTGGCTTGTTTAGCCATCGGTAGGCCAAACTTCCGAATTTTGGCTTACTGTTTTTTTTTCCTCATTCGCCAATTTCATTTTCGAATTTGGCCTGCGCGTTCTCATGAATTGGCATATTATGATCTCCGGTGCCCTAAATGCTAGCCTATAAGTGTAGGCCTAGTGTGGTGCGATTTTGTGTTTAGTATTAGATCTAGTAGCCTAAGTGTCGGTTCAGGTGGATTATGGCAGAGAATTCAAGGAGNCATTATTATTATTATTATTATTATTATTATTATTATTATTATTATCATTTTGATGCTTGTAAACTTATAACTTTTGATGACTTATAAACCGCATTATTATTATTATTATTATTATTATTATTATTATTATTATTATTATTAANCGGTTTATAAGTCTCATATCCAGGCTAATGCCCGCTCATGCGACTTCACCCTATTATGGTGGGGTGATGATCTTGGTTTGCTTTTTCTTTGTTCCACGAAATGTATCAGATCTGATACGCTGGGCACTAGAGGGTTAAACATGTCAAATGTTTTGGTTTTTTTTTAAATTTTTATTCTATAGAAGGATGTATCCATGCTATACCATCTGTAGAATTAAAGAAAAGCAGACTGAAGTTATATCTGCCGTTCATACCTTTTATGATGTTAGGAAGATTTTGACATTTCTTTTAACTTTATTCTTTAATTTTCTTTTCAGCCAATGACATTCTGCTGTCTCATATAGTAACTTTCCTTAATGTCAAGGTCAGTGAAATTGGAATTTCATGTCTTGATTCTCTAGGATGCTGAAAGTTTATAATACCATTGGGAGCGGGACGAGGGGGGGTAGAGTTTGAGTTTTCCACTACTTAAGCTGAATTCATTACATTAAAATGCATGTGTATGTTCTATCTTGACGTATACTTCACCATACGTCATGAGGAATACAGCCCTATATGTCAGCACAGATGATATGTAATTTGAAGCATTGAGATAATAAACTGAAAAGCTGCTGATAGGAATCCAGCAGAGGCTGTTTTGATGCAATCTGAAACTGCTGCATCACTGGTCTAAACAATAAAAATAATTCAGATGACTAAAGATCGAAATGTGAATAAAAATTCGCATGGAGGCTTGATGGTAGGCAGTACTTTTGTGTCAAAAATGGGGACAAATTCAAGATTGGGTGCAGCTGAAATTAAGGTCATTATGATAGAATGTGTGAAATATTAATGCGCATAGTGAAAATGTTATACCTCAGGCTTTTACTTAGGTACCGCTCATAGTAATGTGATACTCGTAGTAAGGTGAATTAAAATGTTGGTAAGTTTTTCTGTCATATTTACAGCTTTTCTATGAATAGTCTTACTATGCTGATGTATCAGTTCTGTCATTTTCACCATTCTTTTCACTTATGCCTCTATAGGATGACTGGCGTCTCCGTGCCTGCTTCTTCAAGACTGTTGTAGATGTCACCATGTATGTAGGATGGCAATGCTCTGAAGTGTTGCTTCCACTTTTACAACAGGTAGGGCTTGATCAGGCTGGACAGACTGAAGTTTGGAAGGCAGATGCCGTGTATCTTTAGTCATATTAAAGTGAACAAGAAGTACAACTTCAGCTACACTTACATCTTTTGTAACTAAGTGCATTATGTAAGTGTATTTTCTCAGTGGTAGTCATATAACAATCTTCGGTGAATACCCTAATTTCTTATCTTATGTAAAGGTATTTTGTTCTTTGCTGGTGAAGACAACCATGACTTAGGGCCTCTTTGTTTCAGCACTCTATGTATAGCTTAAATGCATGTCAGTCAGCGTGGAAATAACTAAGGTGGCTGTCAAACTGAGTGGGTGGAAATGCAAATAGAGACAAAGGACTGATTAGAAATGACTGATCTATTTTATTACAAAGTGTCTTAAGGAAATCTTCATCTTAGAATGAAATTATCACATGAAATGAATTTTAAAAATACTTCCATGGCATCATTGAGCCAGAAACTGGAAATGTGCTTAGAGCAGAAGTAAAGCACAAACTAAATTTTAAGCTATTCAAATAGTGGTAAAAGTTCTAGGTCATGTACAGAATGGAAAGTGACATGTCCTCACCCTTCTTCTGTCTCTTTTTAAATATCATATCAGGGTCTAAGCGACACAGAGGAGTTTGTGATTACAGAAGATCTCCATACCCTGAAGCAGCTGACAAGTCACAGACTGCTCACTAAGACCATGATGCAGACCCTAGTATGTGATGCTGCCCCACTGCTGGCTCATCCTGTGAGTTGGATTAGGACATTTATGTATTACTTCTCTTCATTTACATAATGGATGTCTTGCAGCCTGTCCAAATCAGGCAAGTATGCTAGAAGAGGAACTGGTACAGCTGATATCCAGTTCAAATGAAGATCAACGCCTTCTGATATGGACTTTTGTTAGTTTTAGAAATTTAAACAATGTTATTTCTGTTGGAGAAAAACCTGAATTTATGGAGAAATGGTACATAATTGTTGATGAATTTATTTTTTTGTGTGAGGTACACCAGATGATTTTGTATTGTAAAGTTATTCTATAATCACAATTTTCTCAGAATATTTGCCTTGGAATGAGTGTGATCCCTTGCCACTTTAACAATTACATCCAAATGCCAGCATAATGTTAGGTCAAACAGATACAAGTATATATATAAAAGCTTTCATATGATGTAGCTTGAAATAGTTACAAAACACCATAAACTTCATTATTGTAATCTGTAAGACATATTCTTGATACCAGATAGTATCATGATAATTTTCTTAGAAAACATGAACGTCTTAGAGACCATCAAGTTACATGGGCCATTTGTTCTTAAGGTATCATAGGTGCACATTAGCAGTGCTGAATAGGGGCTGCTCATGAGAAAAATAAACTTGCATGAGAAATTGTTTGGCTTTCTTTCGTTGTAGGGTCCCTGGGTGAGGCAAGCAGCAGTTGGATTTGTGACAGAGGTGGCTTTAGCGTATGATACGCCTGACCTTCACTGCAAACTTTTACCCCTGCTGAAACCTTTCCTCAAGAGAACTGTCATGCAGCCACGCAGGCCTGTGAGTGATACCAGTTTCATGTTGCATATGAGGAAGAGAAATGCCTGACTTCCTGTGTTTTAAGGAAATTATCCGTAGGCAGTCAAGGATTTTACATTTCCATATGCACTTCAATTTTCTTTTAAGATTGTAGACTTCTGGTGCTGCCAAGTTATATTAGCCTTCCTAATCATTGTGTTGCCAGTACACCTGTAAATTTTTTGTATTTCTGCAGCTTATTCATATTTTTATTAGAAAGTATTCTGAAGAGGGATTTTGTTGTCAAGGGAAATCACTCTGGGCTAGAACCTAATAATGAGATTTGTGTAAACTGCACATTGTTAGGCCTTCTGCAAATTTTTCGCCTTACTGCAAATTTTTCTTGATCGTGACTGACAGTTGGTGAATATTCTGAAGAATATTCTGATTCTCAATGCACTGATACTTGGAAGTCTTACAAATGTTCTTTTTAGGAATCAAGCAGAATGAGCACGTCTCATTTTACAAAGTTTTTTGCTTAGCAATGGCAACCGTGTTTGTGAAGTGGGCCAAAAGTCTTGTGTATTGTTATAAGAAATCAGTAGCTTTGATGCTTGGCGCTTGATAGAAGTGTAAATTCTTGCTCTAACCTGATCATGAGACAGATTTGTGCTGTGTTTATCTCTAGGATGTGATTCTTGATTCTTTGGCTGATCCAATACCACGGGATGTGTTTGATTACCTGCTGCGCTCTCCTCAACTGGAGGCTGTGTTTGAATATATGGCTAAGCAGATGTATGTTCGCAGTCTGTCTCGTCAGCCAAGACACATGTACCCAGAGCTTGATGAACATTTGTCACAAGTAAGTGGGCAGTGATATTTCCTGATCATGAAATAATAGAATAAAATTATTTATTTACTGGGGAAGTTCAAACTGATCCTGAAAGAACTTATGAACAACAGTGATGTTGCACCTCAATGTTTAACATCTTTCCAAAAATAAGACAAAATTCATGATACTTTGAACAGCATTCTTTTAATTGTCAACTTAAGACGTTATTAACCAATCACATCACCAAGGCAAGAACAAGGACCAGAGCTCAGTGCATGGTCATTGATTGGGAGGCTTAGCATGTCTAGGCTTATCTTTAGTGCAAGGAGTCTTTTTGCTTTCCATTAAGTGCATCACAGCCTTGTCACGTCCCTTACCTTTTCAGTCTCTAGGTCTATCTTGTAACAAGTTTTTAACAAGTTTATTGATATGAGTCCAGACCACGACTTTGGTAAATGGAATATAAGTGATACGATGAGACAGCACATGAACATTTGAAGCATTATAATGACTAGGATTAACTGTTCACAGTGCACATCTACATTTTACAGTTAATTATAATGCACTCATTTACACTAGTAATCATTCACTTCCTACACTTGTTCTCATAAATGTATAGCAAAATTAAGTAACATTTACTCTGCTGATGCACTGAAGTAAAGTTGGATGCAATATTCTGACTTTGGTAAACAAAGTGTTAAACTCAAGTAAACACACATTTTTATAACATTAAACTGTTTGATTCACTTCAAATGATCAAAGTCCCAGTAATGCATATTTTCTTCCTTGGCCTGAACAGGTGTAGCTTCTTTGAAAATACTGACACCCTATAGGGATATCTTGAGCATATCCCACCTCCCAAGCCCATCCTTGTTATCGAGAATTATTATACAGAATACCACCCTCAAGAATTTTCAGTGTTCTAAATTAGGGGACGTTCTGTGATAAATCCTAAAACTTTTAGGTCTATTTTAAAAACTGTATCCATCATGTGCTGAGCCAGTTCAGAAGGATTTTCGTCTTGGAAGGGCATTTCCACACTAAAAGTTTGAGAAAAAAATAACATCTGAAAAGATTCTTTACTGCATTAATGAAACCTGTGCTTTCTGCTCTCATATTGCAGTAAGTTTATGATTTATAAGCATATAACAGTCTAATTTGCATGATTACACTTACAACTTTATGGAAAAGCTTTTGAATAACTAAGTGGAAGGTACCATCAGAAGATGTTAATTTGTTTTATATCTTATTTGAATTGAAAATGTTATATCACTTGGAAATTGTTTCATTTAAATGACAAATGTCGGTACGTGGATTGTAATTTAGTGGAATTTAGTGAAAACAAGAAAAGTCTTTGCTGTTAGAAGCCATAATTGGTGAGAATGGCTGCATTAATCACACTGTTGGACTATTATATGTAAAGAAACATAATATTTCAGAGTCAGACTTTCTTGTCATTGAAGCTGATATGTTTTACAGTGCTTTTGACAGGTGATTGACAGTCCACATAATATTTTTATATCATCTTTTGGTAGGTTTTTAGAAAATTGACATCCTTGGGAATGACAGAAGAGATTGAAAAGAAACTTGTGGTAAGGAGTGTAACAAGTTTTTCCTCTCTCTCTCTCTCTCTGCCTTATTAACCTGGCAGGATTCATCTCCTTACCTCTGATTTCTTCTATTTTTATGCTATCCTTTTATCCTTTTTGGTCAGTCCTTCTCTTGAGTGGACTGTCTAACTGATTTTTATTTTTCATTTCTAGTCTTACTATATCTCCACAAAAAATGTTGTTTTCAAGAAATTTTTAGATTTTTTGTAAAAGATTAGAAAATGTGAAACATTGAAAAAATTTGAGACATTTAAAAAGTATGAATCTTTCATTATATTATGCTTTTGACCATTTTAATGTCATGGTCACCATAAAAGATTTAGATTAATACCTTTAATTCTTGTCCTTCCTCTATGGCATTCTGAATTTTTTTTTCAGTTTTCACTGAAACTTGACTATTCTCTTTCAACAGGCAATGAAAGATTTTCTCCTGAGACTTCACAAAAATAGAGCCGGGTAAGTTAGTCTGCTTTTCATTTTGATCACTATAATCAAGTGCAAAGCTTTAGAAAGAATTTTGCATTTCCAGTTCGAACACTCAGTGAAATGGAATTCTAAGGATCTGTATCTTTTTGGTTATATGAAAGAATAGACGATAATAAATGCACCATTTTAGTATAAGCTGTTGACGTTAATATTGCAGCTATTTTAAGCTAATCATTGTGAGAAATAAAATATGAACTTATCAATGCAAGACATAGTTAGATAAAATAATCTTCGGTCAGATTGTAAGTTGGAACAAATTAATCACATTTTTGGACAAATGAAAAAAAAAATCAGGGGGAAAAATATCCACTCAGTTTATATTCAAAGAATCTGCGATTCAGCCTCTTAATGTCTTGACTAAAACAAAACCAACTTTCATTTTGTGTTTCAACTCACTGAATAACTAAGCCAACACTATGGATTGCGAAGTATTGACATAAAACAGTATTTGCCTGCTCATGTCGTACTTCAGTGGTCATGGTAGACAGACTGTATCCAGAAATTTCTGCTGGTTCTTGGCACCTATTAGAAGGGCAACTCACTCATTTTGTACAACCCTGACAATCCGCTAATATGTACAATGGTGTCAGGGTGTAGAAATATATATGTAAAATGACCTGTATTTTAATAACGCACCCAGTTTTAAAGTTTGAGGTATAATTTGAGCCTTTTAGATAAAAAATTAAAGTGTGTAGGCATGTGTATTAGCATGCAATCAAAATCAGCCTAATGAAAAATTGAGGACCAAATTAGAATTTGAGGTGACCCTTTTTGAAAGAGATTTGTGAAAATTTGGGGCACTCACCCCCCTTTTTCTTCCCCTTAAAATATCGGGCAAAAGAAATACTTTAACCTCCATGGGAAAAATTTCCCAAAATCACAATGAAGAAGAATAGACTGGGAAAATGTGAGCAAACTCATTGATCCCGAATGAAAAATAAAAAAGCGTGACAGAACAGTGAAATTTGGAGCAACAGAATAAGAGTACATGGCGTTTTGAATTACTTTGTTATTTGTATTGTATCCTTTTCTACATATTCGTGGAATTGTAAATACATTGGAATTGACCACAGTGCCTGTAATAAACATTGAATTGAATTGAATTGGTATTTATAGAATAACACAAAACGTTAACAGGGCTGAAAGAAGAAAAAACTATAGGTTCCAATAAACTGCTGTGGACAATATGCATAAATTACATAATTTTGATATCACCTTTAATGGGGATTTGAAGTATCATTTTTATAACTCTGTGTTGTAGCTCTCCTCAAAGGTTTTCTTATTGGGAGCCTTTCTCACCTAAATAATATTCTATCTCTCATCATCAGGTCAGTGGAATCCAGCCACAAGTCGCGTGTCCATGCCTCTCCAGGCAGTATCAATATTTCAAGTTTTGGTCGGATAGTCACTCGCAGGCACGCTGACCTGCACAAGAACAGGGAGTCTGGTGGGGACACACAGAATGTCAGCTCAGGGTAAATTAAGCGTAAAATTTTAATTATTTTCACCATTTTCCAACCATTTGAATGTCATAATCATATGCAGGTAAGCAACCTCTATTTTATGCTATTTTATATCTAAGACACAACCATTGATAGTCCCTGAATTTATCAGTTATTTGAGTGTTGAATGGTCATGTATGTTTGGGCTTCAGGGAAGCCTCGATATTAAATACTCAAAGTGTACTTTGTTATTAAGTAGGAACTTCACACTCTTATCCTATCATTTTATTATTCAAGTGGATCTTGAAATAAGTATATTGTGTCCCTGCATCAAGAATATACTTGTTTTTTGAGATTCCTCTGTATGTATTGAGGTAAATCTTTTGTGCCACAACTGCAATTCTTACTACAGTTGACCATCATTCCTTAAGAGTCATGCGTCTGTGGTTAACGGTGGGTTGTGAGGATCAATATTAGGAAGTCTATCACTGGTACATGTCAATACATTTAGATGTAAGTTATGTACAGACATATGATGTGTCTTTCAGTTAAGACAATATGAAGGTGTGAAGGCAGAAACAGGGCTCAGATTAGAGGCCCATTTTGTGTCCAACTATTATAGGGCAAGGGAAATGGTTAATGGTGAAGTTCTTAACTGTTGTCACACCGCAAGGTTTCGGGCAGAGAGGAAATATATTCATTTTTTTGTGTTCATTCTTGTTTTTTCTTTTCTTTTGCTTAAGTCATCATTTAACTGCTGAATCTCAAATCTCATCCATGAATGGACCAGACAGGATTGTTTTTTCTTGTTTAAATTATTATTGTCTCACAAAATATTCTTGCAATTCTATTTGCAGGAAAGCAAAGAAGTTGAAAAAGCAGGAGTCATTCACTGTGGTAAGTGAAATGCCATGTGTTATATGTTATAGCTCAGTGTTTGGTATGTTGGCTCCTTTTGTAGACTAAGAAGAAGTGGATGTGTACAGTGTAGCCACCAGATGTGAAGATAAAGCCAGGCTAGATTAGAAAATCCATCATATTCACAGAATAAAAGATCAGTTTGGAAATTGTAAAAGAGTAAATATATATCATTGTTTTGTTTCCAACAGTCAAGAAAGGACTCCTAGAGATTATGACCTGCACCAATCTCAATTTGCTTCTCTCATTTTGCCGTCTATTTTATGCCACTTATTCAGCTAGGAGATGATTTTACTATTTTAAACATGTTATCATAATTGGTTAAAACTCATGTCTTCCAGTTCATTGTGACAGGAATATTTATGTATTCACCCTCAATAAGCAAAGCCAACAGAGGATGTAACGTTTTATTTCTGTCGCATTGAGCGGTCTGTATGTTTTATTTCTGTTGCATTGAGTGGTCTGTATGTTTTATTTCTGTTGCATTGAGTGGTCTGTATGTTTTATTTCTGTTGCATTGAGTGGTCTGTATGTTTTATTTCTGTTGCATTGAGTGGTCTGTATGTTTTATTTCTGTTGCATTGAGTGGTCTGTATGTTTTATTTCTGTTGCATTGAGTGGTCTGTATGTTTTATTTCTGTTGCATTGAGTGGTCTGTATGTTTTATTTCTGTTGCATTGAGTGGTCTGTATGTTTTATTTCTGTTGCATTGAGTGGTCTTTTCTAGTGATCACAGGTATATAGAAAACATGAAACAATTTATAGATGTATATATTTGGTGAAATACACAAGTTATCAAAAGCAAAGATACACCCTAATCCAGTCGGAAGAATAATCCCACCTTACTTTGCAGAATCCTGAATGGAAGAAGATGTTTGGCAGTGATGAGCCAGATCCATCCAGCCTCTCATCTTCTCCCAAAAACATTCCGCCTGCGTCGTCACCCTCTGCACCGCCAGACAGACGTCAATCAGAGACCAGTCAGGTCTCGACTGTCCCAGTTCCTCCAGGTACGTTATGGTCCATTCATTCATTAAGTTCCCAGGCTGTCCCACAAACAACAGACCACCATCTTCAGATTGCAGACAGACCATAGTCAACCCAAACAATACCTGTACAAAAACTTGAGAAAGGAAATACAGACATCAGTCCTAGCAGACCCCTTCTTCTCACCCCTACCTTAAAAACGGAAACTACAGACATCTGTCCCTGTTGACATCCACTCTATCAAATGCAGAAGTTGTACTCCCAGTCATACCAGCCTGCATTTCACAGACCTTAGAGGAAGCACCTTATCATCTCATACCACCCTGTAACAGACACTGTTTGAATCAGCTGAGATCCTTTGCCGTACCAGGTTTTAGTCCCTTGACTGTCTTAAGTCTAAGAAATTCTTGGACCTAATTTATAAGGAAACGGAAAAGAATTCTTCCTTTTTCTTGCAATCTGCTTAACTGCAGTTTTAGTTTAATTGCAACATTTGTCACAAAACATAATAGGGCATTTAGAGTATGAAACACGTAACAAAAGACAGTTCTTTTAATCACAATTTTTTTACAAGCTCCAATGTGCTTGTAATTAAATGGAGTAGATTGTATCTGCTTTCTGAAAAATTTTGCAAAGAAGCAGAGCGTGAGGTTCAGATCAGAGAGTTGATTCAACACTTTTCTATGACACAGGCAATCAGATGCATTCCAGTGCTGACAATGTAGGTCAACTCACACTCAGCTCTGACAGCTTCCAGAGAGCACTGAACTTGTCACAGAACTTAGACAAGCCTCAGAAGTCTGGTATGTTGGTTTCTGTCCACAATGATCCAATGTTCTGGCTAGAAACTTTCACATCAGCATAATGCATATTGTCACCTAAGAGCCAGTTTCATATGTTATGAATTTGGAAATTTTTACAAGAGAAGCAAGACACTGACTAAACCTTAAAAGAGTAGAAGTAGATATTTGCGTCACAGCCGAAAAAAGATCCACATGATATTTTTCAATAATTTTAAACTGCATACATCTTCCTTCCACTGACCATTTCTAAGAAAATACTGCTGGAGTGTCAGGATTTTAATCCTTTGTACACCACTATTACTCACGCTGTGTGACGTTATAAAGCAAGAAATGCTGGCAGACTGTTAGTGCAGACACATGCGCAAACTGTCTGAACCAGTCTTCAGCTAGCTGATCTCACATATTTGACGTCACACGGCACGAAAAGTGGTGGCGCCTGCAAGGTAAAATTCCTGACATTCCTGCAGTGTTTGAGAACTGTCAGACAAACTGAAAAGTATACGTGGTTTAAATGTTATAAAAAAATAATGTGAATTTAATAGGCTGGGCAACAAATAATTACTGCTGTCCCATTTAGGAAACAGTTTTACATGCTGTAGAAAAACAACTGTTCAGGTGAATATGCTGTGTACAGCTTTTAGAGTAGAATGATGAAATTAAAAATTTGCACTAAAGTGACAACACCAGACTCTAGCTCTGAGGTGACAATATTTATAACTTACTTTACAATTAATCTGCGCAGAAAGTTTAAGAAAAAGCAGTTGCAGCTGGAAAGTATCATGCATCATGAAGAGGTACGTCATATGAATTTACTTCTTTCTGTCTCCCCCAGTGATCACCCGCTATGCCAAGTGCAAGTGGGAGCTCCGAGACCTTGTGCATCACCGACGTGCCCAGTTTGACGCTGACATCATGTCGACCGATGCTATATCTGGCATAGCCTGGGACACTCATCACCCTCCAGACACATGGAAACCCAAAGGTGTGTTGGTGGCTCATCTCCAGGAACACAGAGGGGCTGTCAATAGGTAACTATCCAGTGGCTTCATGGTTTTTCAGTTTGTTCATGCTTTGGAAAGCTCCAACATCTCACAAAACAATGACATTAAATGTTCTACTCTCTATATTGTGTAACCATATAACATTAACTTCCTTTGCATTTTATTTTGTCTAGATAAAGTGTTCTGAATAATTCTTCCTATTATAGAGCTGAAAGAACATCAACTTTCTGTTAATTTTACATTCAACATCAAATGTTTCAGATGACAGTCCTTCTTGTCAGCTGGTGAAGCATCATTTTCCAATGTATTTTAATTCTTATAGTCTATGCTCTGGACTATTCTTCCTCTTGTACAGTTGATGTCAACATTTTGTGCATTTTGTTTTCTATAGACTATATGGTCCAGATTATTCTCCCTCTGATAAAGCATCATTTTCCTATGGATTTAATTTCCTATAGACTTAATGTTTTTTCCCTCTTGTGCATTTAATATAGCAACTTCTTATACATTTCATTCCCCATATAGATTTAGTTTACTAGACATCTATTCTTTTTGCACAGCTGATACAGTTTTAACTTTCTATACTTCGTATTACTTACAAAGTGTTCTGGGCTACTTTTGCTCTCGTGCAGCTGATAAAGCATAATTTTCTTCGTCTGGTTTATTCCTATAGACTAAGGGTAGTAGATAGTGCTCACTCTTCTACAGCTGATAAAGTATCATTTTCTTCACACACTGTACTCCTGTAGACTGAGTGGTGTAGATAGCACTCACTCTTGTACATCTGATAAAGCATCATTTTCCTATGTTTTATTTCTTATAGACTGAGTGTCAGTCATGATCACAAGTACTTTGCCAGCTGCTCTAATGATGGGACTGTGCGGATCTGGGAGAGTGGCAAGTTGGAGGGGAAGACTGCAGCAAATAGGTCGAAAGTGTGCCTGAATAAACAAGGTAAGTCTGGTTTCTGCAGAGAAAATTCTGGGGCTCTTCTAAGGTTTGCTTGGGTCATGATCAGAGTCAAGGTTTTGGGGCATGGTTAGAGGGTGAAGAAAAAGGCACTCTTATTTAGGGGACCCCCCCCCCCCCCCCCCCCNCCCCCCCTCACTCCCCCCAACCTTAATGGTGCTTACTCTTCCTTAACCCTCTCACCCAACTCAAGCACACTATGGTAAGTCCTAAGAGTTTGGTTTTCCCTGAATTTATCAGGGATGCCACTCCTTAGAGAATCATCTGAAATCAAAGAATATTGTGTCTCGGAGAAGACTACTAGACATTTGCCTGGGAAACTGCATAGGTAGAAATAACAAAATCTAAAAAGATTTTTAGGTTTTATTTGTCTCTTTTTTCATTTGTGATAAGTGCTTGTCATGGTCGTTCTTTATTTGAGATATGATTTTGTAATTATGCACTTATGAATAGAGAGATGTTTCAGCTAAGTAAAAAACAGTAAGCAAAGTGATACCATAGCAACTTCAGAGAATTTCATAAAAAATGAGTGGCATCCCTTGATGTGAATTTCATTCATATGCCAACCAATGAAGCTTGTTCATGTAGAAGAGAGTTGTATAGGCCTGTTAAAGGGAAAGAAAATGTGGATAATAAAAGTGGTTTGAACTGGGATGTCTCAAAAACATGGAGATCATGAAACAAATGTGTAGGTTTTCAAGACTGAAACAAAACTGATGTCTTTCCTTAAAAGAATGAGGGTGATTTCTCACCACATAATTTTTGTTTTTCATAATTGCGATGTTTATGTCAGTGTTTTTCTCATAGCAAACTATTTTTGTGATGCTAAGAATGCCTTTGATATAGAAAGAGAATTAAAACAAAAAGTTTAGTTATCAAAGAGCTAAATTCAAATAGAACTCTCGGTTTTCACGGCACAGTGTGGCAGTGATATAAATCTTTTGTCACCAGATGGTAGGATTGTCACATCAGATTTAATATTGAATTGCGCATTGTTGCTCCTTTTCTTTACCATCTTATGATATTTCTTTATGAAATTCTGACTTGTTGTTATATTGCAGGTGGAAAAATCAAGTGTGTTACATTCCTAGAACGTTCAAACAGTTTGGCAACGGCGTCTGACAACAACAGTATACATGTGTATAGGTAAGATTTCATCATCTGTTTAATTTCCAGGATAGCCAACCATTGTCCCCTTGATTGATTGATAAAGAGGGGGCACAGCACGAAAGTCTCTTATAAAACTGTGCCTGTGGCGCAAACCATCTTCTTTTTGTAACACGGCTGAACTTGCAGATGACATAAGTCAAAATAAATTGCTTTCACTAGAGACACTCAGTATAATAACTGCTTTCCTCTTTTTCCCCAGGCTAGACAGTGGTGTTGTACAGCTAGAGGATTCTCGAATAGTAAATGAAGCGGAGCATGGACAAATCATGGACATGACTCATTTTGACTCAGGTAAGACAATGTAGGAGGGCTTCAGGACATTAAAGCATTACTTGTCTCCACTTCATGCTAATCCTTCCCTTTCGATCCTTACAGATTCTCAGTACTTAAACAAAGCATATTGAAATGTTGATCACGCCTTTTCTTTGACTGTCGTTATATTTATCTTGTCAGTGTCTAATTTCATGTGTAAAAAGGGCTTATCTTTGCCAAAACTGTTTCTTTGAGCAAAGTAAGTAGTTCTGTTTTCATAGAGCTTTCTGCTGCTAAAATTTTGCATCAAAATTCTATTACAATATGAAAGGCATCTGCAGTTTTGAGAAAATTGTCGATGGGAAATGAATGTTGTCATGTAGAACATGAGGATGCTAAACAGTAATTTTTGGCTGGAAAAGAAGCTTAAGCTCTCTTGAAGTGAGACATAAGGTTTGTTCCTGATACAGTAGTATTTTCCTGCATGGTATTTCACACAAACAGATTTTGTACAAGAAACCCCTTATACAAAACTTGCAATATTACAAACATCTCGTCAGTCTCGACATAGCTTGTTCAGTTTATTATGTGTTCCATGAAATGAAACCAACCTTAATCAGACAAACACCCCATTTATGAAGCATTTCTAAAAATCCTGTCATCCTGTTTTTCATATTAAATCATAGTCTCTGATATGAGCAATAAATGTAACCCAGTGCGAGTGACTCTCACTCTTGACTTACTCAACTCAAAGCCAGACAAAGGCCTGTAATTCATTATAAATCAGTCACAACAGAATGCTCTAGGACACAAGACCTAAGAGCAAGACTGAGGTGTGCAACCCTTGTATATATGCTATTTGGATAATCCTAAATATATTCACTACAAAACAATTTTGTGGGTCCCTTGAATGTAATGTTAAGCATGACTGCGTGTATTGTCTTATTTCATATGACATGTTTTAATATTCTGTGGATGTCAAATGCTAAACCTGTCATACAGTAATGTTATGGTTCAAGATAATACCATTGTAACATCATATCAAGCCATCGCCTAACACAATTTTCTGCAACCACCTGTTCTCATCTGATGCTTATGTAATATGCTTCCCCCATTGCTGATGTTTTTCTGTCAACTCTCAAATCTCCTTTGCCAGGTGCTCAGTCAGTTCTGACCTACGCCACAGTTGCAAGCCACATCATTGGCTGGGATTTACGCTGTTCCTCCCCAGCCTGGCAGCTGGAACACAAGCCCCGTGACGGGCTTATCACTAGCCTGGCTGTCAACCAGTCCCAGTGCTGGCTGACGACGGGGACATGTAGTGGGATGCTCGTCTGCTGGGATATGAGATTTAGGATGCCCATTAACAAGATTCAGCATGCCTCAGGTAACAGGTTATCACAGATGTTGAAAGAATAAGATGAAAACATTTGTCTTGCAGCTAGTTAAAACTTATGGTTACAGACGCCTGTGCTGATTTCCCTCTTTGAGCCAGTAAACTATTTTTGTCTGCTGTCACTTACAAGAAATTCCACAGTCTCTAATGTTTAAAATATAAGTCTTTCATTTCATTCTTGAGCTATGAACCAAATACATTGAAAGGTGTAACCAGCTAACTAGTTTCCTTAATGACAAGTGCTCCGCACAGAAGGCCACACCAAAACCGAAGTGAATGACGGGGGGGGAGGTGTCATCAGTGATAAGCTCTTCAGTAAAATTCATTACAGAGTGTGATAAACAGCCGTGGTTTTGAGACCTGTGTGTATTTAATCCCAATTGTGTTGATGACAGTGCATCACGACTGCAGTTTGACAAAAAGGTGTCACAGAGATGTCTGAGATCTCTTGTAAAGAGTTCATAAAGGACGCCTGTTACTTTTTCATTGAACTGTGGCATGAGCCTTTAATTTACTCACTGAATAGCCAGGGTATTAAAGTATTTAAAAATTTGCTGTCTCGTGGATCCAGGTCGAAGAGTGCGACGTGTGACCATGCACCCAAGTGAGCAGTCCTGGCTGGTGGCCTCCTTCAACTGGAATAGTGAAGTTTCCATGTGGGATGCCGAGACCGGACAGAGACAGAAGACACTATGGCCAAGTTCTAGTCCGCCTCTCTCATACAACAAAGTAAGGGTGGGTTTATGTGTGTGTGGACCTTAAGATATAATGTATGAAATCAAAGAGGTATGAAAGAAATTGTGCATTCAGTACTAAAATGAAATTGCTTTGAGAGGCCTTCCTTGGCAAGACAGATCTCACTGAAAACAAAAAGTCTGCTGGATTATTTGACTACTACTGTTAAGCTGAGCACTTTTCCCACTTTTCCTTGCAGAAATGGCAGAGTACCGAAAGCTTTCGGACAAATCAGATCAGGAAAAGGGGAAAAGGAACATTTTAACAAGGCTAAGAGAAGAAAAAATTGACAGTGAAACTTCAGTTTTGAAAAGAGATCATAAATTGATTTTGGTGTTAGGAAAATTTGCCAATGACTGCTGCCATACCTGACCTTAGTGTTTAGCACTCTTTTTGAGTCACATAGACGATTATGTCTTGGACATAAAGGACTTGGTCCTGTCTTTAAGGATTCAGATGGATATTTTAAGTGGAGATAAGTAATTGGCTCTGCCAATAGGCAAAAAATTTGAAGAAAATGAATATTTGAGTGTCATGAATATGGAAACTGTTAAAACAAATTGTTAAACTGCATAAATTAATTGGTTGTCATAGTGTTGTTGAATGAGTTGATGAATGAGAGACTTTTCTTCTTGAATAATCACTAGCAGACATATAAGCTGCCAACCAGTCACTTTATTCTTGTGACTGAATTACAGATGACATTGGACAATACTTTCCGCAATCACACAATGCCAAAACAACATAGTCTGAGTCTGAAAGATAGAGCAGCAAGGTTATTTTTTGGTTTGTTCCATCCATGAGTCACAGTTGGATGCCTTGTAGTATCTAAGATTTGTTCATGGCAATAGTAGATACAACTTTTCATTTACTTAGCTGAATTTTTAAAATTTTTCATTTAAGCAAAACAAGACAAGAGAGGATGAAGGGATCTGTGGGGTGTATGTTGGATCCACGGACTCCAAAACTTTTGCCTTGACTGGTGGGACAGACTTGAGACTTCGTTTCTGGGACCTGAACTATCCTGCAAACTCATCCTGCTTTAGTTATGGTTTGGACAATCCCAGATCCTTGAGTCTTAATTACAGGTCAGTGCTGACATGTCACAGAATGTTATTATATGTACATCTCATTCCATTTGTATGTTATGCACAGATACAACTCAGCAGTTTGTCACAAGAGGCTCAGTGAAACTATAATTCGTCCTATTTTTCGCATAGTGACGAAAGAGCGAAATCGTGCTTTTTCAGGAGAACAGTTTAAAGATGTTCGTTTGTTCGAAGGCATTAAGAATTTTTTCTTATTCGACACTTAATCCTTTCGTGACGGAAGGTATCTTGGTGATTCAATTTTCCCATATTTTTGCTAGAAAATTGTAAGGAGCATCAGTGAATTTAGAGGTCTGTCAATACATGAGGAATTTTCACTTCCAGTGTACTCCAAAGTATAAAAAAGTATATATTTTTTTGACAGATAATGAATGGCCTTTCACATAATAATGTTCAATAAATAATAATAAAGTTCAAAAACTTGATGAGGGCTCCATCGTGAACAGCACGCCGGTTGTATACAGGAACAAAGAAAAGCAAAATTCAGGTTCCGCTTACGCTTCCTTCCGATAAACTTTCGATACAGAAGAGGTCATTCGTACCGAAAAAATATCGCTGAATACTATTCTGAAGTCGGTTTGGTTCTAATTACTTGCTATGATTAGTGAAAATGCGAGAAATATATGACGTACCACGTACGTCCTACTGGTCCTGGCTAGCCACTATATATGACGTACCACGCACATCCAAACGGCATCTTGGCACAATTAACGAAGAGCAAAAAATGATGTACGCTGTACGTCATATGGGTCACCTCGAAAACTATAAATAGCAGCATACAGCGCTTCTTCAAGATTATAGAGGTATGGAGATTGTGTAGTTTTCTGCAAAAAAACGAAAACCAAAAATTGCGGTATTCGTCACTTTGCGAAAAATGTGACGAATTGTGCTGAAGTGTGTTAAAACATTAAACAAACCTACTTAATGAGCTCATGGAAATTTGATGACTCAAAAACATGAAGTGAAGGGGTCAATGGCAGACCATCTGTGTGTATGTCAGAACACACACACCCCCCCCATGACACAGTCATTTGAATTACATGATTTAAAGTCTGTAATGAGGTGAGACCAATTTTGTTACAATCTGTGAAACAGTTGTAGGCCCCATGGGTATGATAATAGAAATCTGGCCAGTGTTGTGTCCTTTGTATTTTCCATAAGAGGGGCGATAACAAAAAACAGTGTTTTATCACAGTCACAGATTGATGTCACTGTGAAACTGAATGGACCAAGTAGCTCTGTCTTACTCAAAAATGTATGCTGGGAAATATGGAAACATCAGGCTACATGACTTTTGCATGATGGCATCCAAGAAATGTTCTCAGATTTATTGTTTTCTGTCTTGCTTATGATGTGGTCGTAGTCTCATTTAATTCTTTTAAACTTCCAGATCTCAGCTTATAGAGGGTTCGGAGGTTATACAGGAACAAGAGATGCAACGAGAGCCTTTGGACAAGTATGAAGCGGAGAGAGAAGTTCACATGATGCACAGTACACCTCTTTATGGTCACCACGACATTGTTAATGACCTGACCTTGTGTCACAGTACTCAGACTTTGGTCATCTCTGCGGCCAGAAATGGACATATAAAAGTGTGGAAGTGAATAGTAGGTCATGAATATGTATGCGGCAGTGTATGGGAATGTCTGTCAGATGTTTTGAGTATGAGCAATAAGGAAGGTGTGAAATTTTATAAACTGAAATGGAATCGGTTTTGATTACTCTAGAATTACATTTCATTATCATGTTGTGTGCAACAGCTTTGTCAAGTCAATCATGTTGTCAGTCCCAAGGCCCCTCTGAAGATAAATATTCACAATATGGCTTAGTTGCTTTTTTTGGACAACATTGGTACACTAAGATAAAGTAAAATTGGATGCAATATTGCAACCACTGTGGACAGAATGTTAATCATCACAGTAATATTGAGAATTATCTATTTTACAAAGGCAACAGTTTTCAGGTAATTTTTTCCATGGCCAGGTTCCATCCCTGAACAGAAAGTCAGATGGGTACAATATTTTAGTGTTTAAGAAGGACATGTAAGTGCAATCTGTGCCACTTTATTGTAGTTTCTTGGGACCACGGATAGAGTTGCAAATTACAGAAGTTGCAATTATCCAGTAACTTGAACCAAGGATGGCAGAATATCAAATCTTTTCAGAAAACTGAAAATGAAATCCAAAAAATATCACATGACAGTAAAGGAGGAAATAGTATCATAAGTATTTATAGGGAACAAAATGACCATGGCTTGTAGAGTGTGCTGCGGCGCTACAGTTGTATCAGGATGTATATATGCAAAACATTGCTTTTCTTTCTTAAAGCATGAGAGCAGAGAATGGAATGTTTAGGTGGACCATGGATATATCTTGCAGTCATGGGTATAGAAGTGTGAGAAACAAGTGACAGTGGAGATGAATTGCTGAATTCATTATGCAGTTGTGATTTTGAAATATTTTCAAGTATTAAGAATGTACTGTGGATGTAAATGAAAAAAAAAACAGCCACCATTTGTCTCAGTGTTAAAATGATATAAGAATGAATGTTTATTGTTATGAATGCTATTGCTTGTTTTAACTGTCTCTGTAAATATTTACCTTACTTTAAGACTCTAGAAAGAAGCACAACTTGCCCCCCTCCTTCGCTCTCATGGGAGGAGCAGGAGTAAATGCAGCAATGCCAGTTTTAACCATTGTTATTTTTCGATAACAGTTTAATAGCTCTTACTACTCCTGCCCAGCTGAGAGAAGCTCAGACTGGTTCGGATCATCTGGTATCAAAGCCATGAAGAAGCACCAGGCTCACTGAGGTAATAATATGGTGTAATCAGTTGATGGGGCTGGCTGTCTTGCCATGTGGGAGGCATAGCATCGTGAAAGTGAAAGACGTTTCCAGTTTCTCTGTTAAACTGTAGCCAGTAAGGTTTTTTTTTTTGTTTTTTGTTTTTATTTAGATACACAAAAGTATTCTCAGGAAATAGGGCAAGTTGTACTTGTGAAATCATTAACATTATGCATCACACACAGAATTCTGTCACAATATTCAGTATAATGGTGAATCTTTCAACTCACCTGGGACATACTGGAAGATGGGGCCCTCCAGAGCAGGTTGATAGACATTTCACTGGCATTTTCATTTTGACTTTAACTTAATGTAAGTCTTAGGATTTTGCAGTCTCAGTCTCTGCTGTGTCCCTGCTTGAATAGTTACATGGAGAATATTGAGGAAATGTTCTCTTGTCTTATAGCCGTTTATCCCAACTGATTTGATGGAATATTCTGTTTTCTTGTAGTCTTGAGCCCTGTTTGAACGGCAAGTGGAATCTTCTTTTTAACTCAGCCCACAAGCCCCAAGGGGGATACCGATAGAATTGAACAGTCTTTTGTACCTTACAACAGGGATCCCTCCATGTGGCATTGCTAAGAATGAATTAAATTTTTTCTTACTCCTAGTTGATCTGCCGATTCAGTGGCACATTCTTTATCCTTGCTTGGGGCCAGATTTCCACAGGTCACTGGTAGTATAGACTGTTCTATTTTCTCATGCCTGCAGGTTCCTATCTGGTTTTGTGATGTTCTCTCTTTTCTTGTACAAGTCCCAGCTTGTATCTTTGGTTGGGTGAAATGTTCTTTGTTTATCGCAGCTGAACTTTCTTTGATATAATGAACGTGCAGATGTTTGGACTGGCGAAATGAAGCACGGGTGTATAAAAATCATTTAGGAAAAAATTATTTTCCTGAGAGAATGCGGAGCTGGGTGATGTGTCAGAAAACAAAGTAACAGACCTGGTTTATATGTGCAATATCAGTAGATGAGTCAAAATCGGTGTGTGGACTAGAATAGTAGAGGTGGCGTCAACTAAATCTAAAGGTTCTCCGCTCCAATAATAGGAGTGCTGTTTGGTTGTAGCAACAAAAAAAAAAAAAAGCATGATTATACACACTGAAGTTAAGATTATTTGCGTATTCAGAGTGATATTTTGCACATATCAGGTTCACGGGAGTTTCTGTGCAATTTTTGAAAGCTGCTAGTCAGAATATATGGACTGTTTTATTTTAGGATATTCAGTACAGTGATACATGGTTGTACAGGATAGCTCGGATATTAGAAATGTTTTTGTTATTACTGTGCCCCATAGTTCCCGAATTGGAGTATAGGGACAGGAGAAGATATCTAAATAGTTTTCCCTTGATTCATGTTACTGTATATGTATTAGTCTTTTGGTATCGTTAACATGCAGTCACGGCTAATATAACACAGGAAAGCTTGGAAAGTCAGTTTGTAAACTAAACACTGAACAAGATGATTGAACTCAACCATTGGTTGTCAGACCACCCTATTTATGCAAAACACTTGTGCAAAGATGAGCCAGTTATGCTGTAAGAACTAGATTTTTGCTCTCCTAGACCTCTTGTCAGTGGGTGATTCTAGACCCGCTACCAAATGGCTGCTTTAAAATTAACTATAAGTATACAGGATGTGTTTTGACTACATTCGATTAATGAAGCCGTGGAGTTCTACTGTACTTGTCGCTGTGGATTTTGTTATGAGCTATTAAGGCTATGTTACAGTGGCATTCTAGTTAAATTGACCTGTACATATGGAAAAGATTGATTATGCAGCTTGTGTATGTGTATGTGTGTGTGTAGGTGAGTGTGTATGTGTGTGAATGTGTATGTGTGTGTTTGTGTGAGAAGTCATAATGTAATACCATGAGATCCAGCTGGTCTTTCACATTGAATTGATTATTGATATTTGCTTGTCAACTGCTTGCAGCATAAATGTGCTATCTGGTATACATAATATTACTTGGGTTAGAAGATAGTGCCTTTGTGCTCTGAGTGGTCATTGTGTTCAGTAATTTCTGTTCGTAATGGTTCTCAACCCCTTACCATCCATGACTCGTGGAATAAAAGAGGATTTGAGGCGGGCGTTTTGCCTGTTCAGGATTTGGGCACAAATCATAGTGAAGTGGACTCATCTTTTGAAATTCATCTTTTTCATATGGGATCACATCGTCACCGTCCCCTAATACTGTCGTAAATGCAAATCTACCAAAAATCAGTTACGACAGTGTTAGGAGACGGTGACGACATGATACCTGACGCTTTGTCTCTTGGTTATACATAAGGGCCAGAGCAAGACCACATCGTCACCGTCCCCTAATACTGTCGTAAATGCAAATCTACCAATAATCAGTTACGACAGTGTTAGGAGACGGTGACGATATTATGAAGGCAATTATGTGGATGAAAACGTATTACCAACAGCTCATAATATGATTGTCATATGGTGTGCTTTCACTCGGAAAATTCCTTGAGATAACAGCTGCTGTGAGAGAATGATTTGTTTTAAAAACTGGAGAACAGCAATGTATCTCGTTGCATTTAAGATTTAAGACTGGATTTTTATCTTTGCCAATCGTATTTTGTGTGAAAAAATGTAGCATCCAGCAATATAAGTATTAAAGTAGCTGTTTCCCGAGGACTTTACTGATGACCGAGTAAAGGAAAATACATCTCTGGTTATCTAATGTTTCTTTTACATTAGCAAATGAGATGAGATTTTAAATATGAATTATGCCTCTTTGTTTTTTTTTGTCCTTCCCTTTTACCCTTTTTTGTTTGTTAATGTATGAACTTTAATGTGTAAGTAATGTTTCTGTCATTTTATGTCACAGTGTGTCCTTATGTGATAAAAACAATAAAATCTTAAGGATGCAGTTACGCTGGTCTTCGGACTCTTTCATGTGAAACCTGCGAACCCATACCTGCTTCTTCCCTCTCTCCATCTAACCACCACGATTAAATCCATTTTCCCAGGACTTCTAGATAGCCATGTACAACATATGTGCGGTCAGATTTTGAGACTTTCGGATTATTGATTAATCGGGTTCAAAAGGTCAGGAACAGACGCAGCTAAGAGTTCATTCTTTTCCAGAACAGAAGCCAGAATTGTTTACTTTGGGTTGGGTAAGATGTGAACGTCGCACCTGTTTTTAGTAAAAAAAAAACAAAAAAACAAAACTACGGTTTGGCTATTGTAAACACTGTGTAGTGTGATTAAAAGAAGTAATGTTCATATTGACAGCATAGTGTTCTGTTACACCTAAAATAAAATACTTTATGATTAAGCGGATGTGTTGATTATTCAAGGGTTACGAATAAAATAATGAGTAAAGTAACATTAAAGAGTAAATTATACTTGCTCTTGTCACAGTTTTACCAGTTATTATTAGTCACAGGATCATGAATGGACCCCNAGACGCAGCTAAAGAGTTCATTCTTTTCCAGAACGGAAGCCAGAATTGTTTACTTTGGGTTGGGTAAGATGTGAACGTCGCACCTGTTTTTAGTAAAAAAAGAACAACAAAACTACGGTTTGGCTATTGTAAACAGGTTAGTGTGATTAAAAGAAGTTTTGAGTCCCAGTAACGTTTATATTGACAGCATAGTATTCTGCGACGTATCCCAACGGCTAGCTCACGTCTGCATGATTTCTTCAGAAGACTCTAAAAGCCTTCTACATTGTGCTTCTAAGTGTGCAAGAAATGCTACGTGTCTGGGCTGTAGTTTGGATCAGGAAAGCGATGACCTCTATGAGCACACGGTGTGTCCACAGACAGCAGGATGTGGTGTTGAGAATTCCAGTTTCATGTAAAGCCAAAATCAGTTTCTCCTCTCCTATTTATAAATTGATATCGAAGTTCATAGTTCCATCACTGCATCTGTTACACTTCAAGAGTCCTAAAACTTTCCCCCAAGACTGGCCATCTTCTGTACGTATGTGACGATATAAACACTTCGATGCTTTAAAATAATGGGAGTGGTTTTTTTTTTACATTTTTAAAAAAAATGACATATTTTGGTCAATTAAAGGGCACAGTTTAAATATTTTTTTCATCCAAGTTATGTTCCATCAATTACACATAAAATATTTTTTTTATAAAAATGAATATTCATTAATTTTAAAATAATCTCTAATTTGATGGGCTTGAGACATAAAATAGCGCCCCGGAAGGCCTTTGAGCGAAACGTTTCCCTAGTTTGTTTGTTTTTTTTTTGTGTTATTTGATCACGGCTCTTTACGCGTATTTGGCTATTACAAATTAATGTCACGTTTCGTGCAGTTTTGTCAGGCTTGTAAAAATGAGCTTAGTATTCTCATCATCAAAAAAAAAAAAACATAATAATAAAAAAAACCGCATAAAAAGTATGTTTAAGAAAGACAAAACAGAAAGAAGTGAAGGAGGAGGAAAACAGTCGATATCACAGAATCAAAATGTTTCTGATAACTAACTGAATTTCAAGGTCGAAATTTGTACAAACTTGTGACCAAAATGAGAATGTGAGGTACAATGATGAGCTGAACTCAAATAATTGAGGCAAGTTTTGAGTCCTTTTAACCATTGAGATTTAAAAATGGATTGTTAAAGGAGGTGATGATTTTCAGTTACAATGTCTATAAAGTGCTTTCATTTTCAAGTTCGAATTTTTTTACAGACCTTTATGGCAATCAGAGGTAGAGAGACATATGCCTATGAAATTTCCTGGATTTGATATACTGCTGCATATCACAAACTAGTTAAGTTCACATCTTATTCTATTTCCTAACATGCAGTAAGATTGTAATATCACAAACAGCCATAACCCCATGCCCACGTCTGCCATAAGTGTCGGTAAAAGATCCGAAATTTTAAAAATAAAAGCTCTCTATTATAGAAGAACCCTTTCAGTAGTTCAGTCAACACGTTCTAATAACACAAGCGACAGAACTCTGATCAAAACTGGACAAAATGAGATTTAATTTCCCCAGAAACAACAAACCAGTATAAAAACTAATTTATGAGCAATTTCCATTCATCAAATTAAGTTATAATCACATTTCCATAAGTAATTAAGATAAAGGTTGTTCCTCATGTTATCACCCAAATGTGCCTTAACAAATTTTCAGACCATGTGAAATCTAGTAACTTTTCTATACGAATGATTTTGACTTTTACACAATATCGTACCTTTAAATTCGGTTTATATTCCTCATTTCCATTTAACCCTGTAGGACCCACTGTCCCATATTTGGCACATGAGTTTAGAGAAGATATTTACTTATGATAAAAGGTAGTTCTCAAAAAACTAGCATACTGTACTCGTATAATATGGCCTCTGTGACCACAGAGTGATAACTGTGCCTAGATTTTTAAACGTTTGTCTCTAATAGTGTATTAAGCAAAGTCATGTGCACTCTTTAGTCAGTACATATAACAATACATTTTCTAACAATGTGTTCACTCTGGGGTCTTAGAGGGTTAAACAAACATTTTGATTCCCTGAGGCTTGCTTTAGATCTTTGCTCCACTTCAAATAAAGAATTAGAACTAAGATGCTGAGATCGTTATTTTTTTAATGCTCATAAGAGGTAGAACCTTTAAAAAACATGACAGATCTCAAAACTGATAGGTTCCTAGATGCCCATTTGCGAAAGCTTTCAGGCCTGAAAACTATTAAGCACAAAACAATCACCCAAACTGTTTATTGGAACTTTACTTGATATGAAACTTCTGCTCAAGGCACCAAACATGAGACGTTAATTTCAGGAATTTTGTTTTTAATTCTGCAACTTTACTTGTTAATAAACAATTCTTGTGTATGCCAGCAATAAATGATAGTTTATTCCCTTTGCTGCTATTTTTGTGGAGAAATTCCATAATGAGTCTTGTCAAATCTGTAGGCTTATACCTATACTGAAGTTTTAAGTGAAATACATGTATCACAATCAGCTACAGCCCTTGCACTACTTCTCCAATTTAATCTATCCTCACTCTACAGGATGACATGAGACTGGTAAACTTGTAAAGAAAGTTTAAATTAAAAACCTGAGGTCTGATTAGGCTTATGGTTCCTGTAAAGATAGAAATATGCTTGATGAGAAATGAAGTTTGTGACAAGTTTGTTTGGGTTTTATTTGATTTCCTGCTAGAACACTGAACAACAAAAATTAAGCTGTTTTTTTTACTGAAGACCACCGCTGTGAAAATAGTAATTAACATAACTAACCCATAGAGGCGTTTTTATGCACTAACTAAATATTAAATCTGAAAATGTGACATTTTAATAGAGTCAGCACACGAGTGGTAACAAAGCTTATGAATCTCTCTCAAATTATCACGAAATGACTCGCGGTGGTCTGATTTTCCTTGAAGTTTATAGACCTAGCAGTCGTGATCAAGCCCTGCCAACCACGAAGGTTCAGCCCTGATAGGGACTTCTTTCATAACTACAACATTTGCCAGTGGGGCTGGATTCCTGCACGGAACAACACCACAAACATAGAAACACTGACGAGACCTAAACAAGTCAACAAATACATACAAGGATACCACCACTGATCATGTGCAGCTACAGACCATCAGACCTTTCTAGGCAGTAAACTCAACCGACTCTTAATGATAGTGATGTAGAAGCATTTCATGCTTTTAGGTTTTAATTGTGCTGCTGCTACAATGTCACTCAAAGTTTTGAATATTTCCTCTTTTGTTATTAGTGTCCCAGCTCATTATATGTATCTTTAGAAGGCAGTATGCAGATGCATTTCCTTGAACCTCTTAACAAAATCAGATTAACTTTTGGCGTTCTTTGGGTGCTGTAATCCAAACATGATGAAATATCTGCTCAATTATCAAGGGACTTTTGACAAAACCGAGAAAATATTAGAAACAGTAGTAATGTTTATTACATGAAGATTACACATTTTAGCACTAAGGAGATGGCTTTGGGAATAATGAACTTTCAGTAATTGAGAACTTCCTAAGAATTACAGTCAGTGTATCGGTGTTGAATGTACCCCTAGTGGCATTCAACATGCAGAGTCAATGGAATTCTTACGATGGTAAGATATATCGTTAACATGCAAGCTCTCATATTATAAAAATAACTGTCTGAGGGGTTGATATAAGCTGGTAAATCTTTTAAAGCAAGGTGCACTTAAGGATACAGATTAAGGCACAACATACAGAAAAATCTTACAAACTCGGACCTATATGCTCGCAATCCAGGCATTCTTAATGTCATGCTCTGGTTCAAAAGACCATAAAGGAACCTCCCAAGGTCTGTGTTGAAAATTGGCAAATAATAAAATAATATAGCAAAACTGTGATGAAACAATAATCAAGGTGCAAGGCGAATTGGTGCCTCAGCTCAAATATTCCTGGCTGCATAACAGGGATATAAACTATCTATAACATACCTAATGAATTTTGAGAGCACATTGCAAATTTGGAGTAAAAACAAGGTCTGGACATTGGATAAATGATAAAAGCCCTTGAGGGCAAATAAAAACTAAGCAAACTATCATCGCTCACACTCAACTCTGAGCATTTCTTAGAGACAGGAACATTATTGCATTTGACTCTCTTCTCAGTGAGGATAAGATCCTTCAGTTCTTATCAGTACAGTACCATCACTTCATGCTAGAACATCAAAAATCATTCATAAGGCAGTGGAATATTACGGCAACCCGACAAAGACAACATCATGTAATTTCACATTCTATGATCCAGGCACTGCATTAATTAAGAAAGCCATGCTAAACATCTGTTGTAATACTACATGCATGTACACTTTTCAAAATCAGGCACATGGTTGAACCTTTATATTTATAACCGCCAAAACAAATTTGACCTCTTCTAATCCAAAAGCACTGTTCTGAACGAAATGAAATTTAGGGCACAAGCTCAGACAGCAATTGGGCAGATTCCAAAATCCAGTCACAAACATGAGGTGAGACTATTCCAGCAGTCAGAAATCTGTTAATCCTGTCATAATGACTTGAACTGGTTTGCAAATTAACACAGAAAAGCCTGATGATCTCTAACATGAGCTAAAGAATCCCGCATACTTTAGTACAGATATTTCACAGCTGTATTTTACATGTATATGCCAAATTTCATTCGTCACAGGCCTTTAGAATTCCAACCTAATATTGGTGGGAAAGGGCCAACTGTATTTTTAAGTTCAAGATCTTTAGTCGACAACAGCCAAAACATCTTTTTAACGAAAATGGAATTTTTATTGAATAGGTCCCTTAACATACTGCGTTTAAATTGCCCTCTGTCTGCTTCTACAATGGTAAAATACCAGCTTAGCTACATAGGTGTGATGCTGTACAAAATGAAAAGTACATATTAAGAGGTGGAGTTGAGTTAATTTGTTGAGCAATGCGCTAAAATTCTTGAGGAAAAAAAACAACCTGTTGGAACTATCAAAATAACGATGGTAATAAGAAATGAGACTGTGCTAAATAGAGAGCTTTATACTCTGTTACATGGAATGTTAAAATGTGAAAGCGCCTAGAGCCCACCTCGGGGATTGGGCGCTATACAAATACAATTTATTATTATTATTACTACTACTCTGGAATTCAAGGGGAAAAATTAGTTTAATGTTATCTGAATGCTTCGTCACAGGCCTGCAGATACAATTTTGATGACCCCTCTTCTCACTGCATACAAGTGAAAGTGCTGCAAAGGTTCCCATGTTGTGTCAACACTCTTCTCTACAGCCAGCTACCTTAAATAGGGGCCAGACAGCTGACTACAGAGAATGATGAAGACACTAAACACAAAAACCTGCTGCAGCAATGCTAATATTTTATGGCCGGTGCCATTTTGTACAGTCACCTTTCTTTAGCCCCTTATAAAGAGAGCCAACTAAACAAACTGACACAGCCATAAAACTTAGCATGTTCATTAAGTTTATGATCCGTCTTGCAGGAGAAGGGGTTGAGCGGCTTGTTAAGTTAAGGGCGAAAAGTGGAAAATCATTTTAAATGAATGCAGACTAGAAAAAAAGCAGCTGTAAAACCTGATATATGTAAGGAAATAGTCACACCTGTGATGAAGGAATTGCGAGAAACTAGTCAAGAGTACAATGATCCAGATACTGTCTGATTATGTCTTTAAAAAGTGGATGGGAGAAAATATCGCAAGGTCTCGCCAATCTGTTGTTTTCATTTAATCAATATATAACAATCTATATTGCTGAGAGAACTAGAGGAGAGCATGAAAGTGACTGAGCTACTTTGTATTCTGTACTGTTTGTTATAAAGTTAAGGAACATAATGTACTGTTACTAGCGAAAAGAATTAAAACATCTTAAGAGTGCCTGCTTGTGTTAGTTCTTCCTAACAACTGATGAAGGAAAGAAACTAACAATTAGAAAATAATATCTTCAGCTGGATATTCCTAACACGCTTTAAATCCTGATGGCATTGACATCAATAAAAAATGAGTTCAAAATACAACGATATAGTTATTTCAAGTTTGCCTTATTTCAACTATATACAATTACGAACTCCAGTTTCCACTTTCAGCGTCACAAATGATCTCATGGATGGCTTAGGAAAAATCTGTTGAGCATGATCAACTGAAATTTGCATAGGCTCTGAATATTGGATAGTTCACATTCTTCCTGTAGCTCTCCACAGCTTCACCAAAAATCATATAACGACTGAGCCTCAGCTCAGTGTCCTGCCTACATGTATAAATGTTAAATTTTGTCACTACTATGAAAATCAGGTCCAACACGTACAGTCCGCATGTGGTTTTCAAAATATTTTTAAGTCAAAGACTTATCTTTACCGGGCATCCGGTGAGGGATTCTGACTCAAGTAACATGAAGGTATCTACTCAGAGGCCCATAAATGTGCTTGACACACTAGGTGTTGAGAATGATCTTGACTTGAATTAAACCGCATGGCTTTTAGCATTTTAACCCATCCGCTTCAGACAGCAGTTCCTTAACTTCCACATGGATATTTCTGGCAGTTATCCCAGTGCTCAACAAACGAACTTGCACTATCCCGGCTGAATGTGCACATATACATGTGGTTTTCAGTTGTCACATTCACAGACAGACTGCCTATCTTAGAATTAAGCAGTCTGCAAACTAGGCCATATCTGTACTTGCTACATCCCAGAATATCCATCAAATGTCACAGACATACAGTAAGTCACAAAGTCTGGTTGAAAAGCAATACGGAAACTTGAGATTGGGCATTATTTTCATGCGTTTTCTAAGACAGACTTTTCCTCTCCTGAAAAACTCGCTCAAATGAGACAGGCGAAATTCCTATGACTGTGAGGGAAGGGTCTCTTTGCTTTTTGCCTGAAGTCATCTCACAAGTACTCTTTAAGACCCACTATACTGTGACATGCTAATCCACTGGTCAGTGATTTCTCACATATTAAGCTCATACATTAACAGCAAATACCACATGGCATATATTTGAAACCGCAGACATTTAAAAGTTTGTGATTTACAGTCATTTAACAAAAAAACAGCAAAACCTTCCAAACTGCAAACTTCATGTCCTTAAAATTCTTAATCTACTTGCTGTAAAACTGGTTCCTTGATCTAGATTAAATTTGTCTCACATAATAGCTCACAAATTTGAATTAATCAGTTGGTCCCCTGAAAGTTGAGTTTCTAAGGTTCTGCTTCATACAAACTGACAAATATCGTCGCAGTCATAGGCAGAATACCTATCTCAGAAATGAGCAATTTGCACACTGGGCTATTTTTATGCTTGCTACAACCCAGTATATCCATCAAGTCTCACTGAGAAAGTAAATCACAAAGCTAATGGTTATGGAAAAAAAAAAACAGCATCAGAACTTGAGAGTGGCCAATATGTTTTTGTAATGTCTAGTACAGTTATTCCCTCTCCAGGAAAATTCAAATGAGATATAGGTGAACTGCGTATGACTGACAAAATATATATAAAGACATTCTAAAAGCTCTGGCCGAGCAATATAAAATACCAAAGGCATATGGCTAAAATTGCATTGATAAAACATACTGTATAGAGACAGCACAACACTCAAAAAA
>JAWQUT010000132.1:947787-974402 GCA_033807755.1 Ellobium chinense | reverse complement strand
GTGGGAAGAGGGATGAGATAAAAAGAAGAGAACAGAGGACAAACTTATCCATCACGAGCAATCCTCCAGTCTCTCATGACACAATGGCACACAGACACAATGACACACATAAAAGGGAAGTGATAAAGATGATAAAGTGAAGTATAGGTTGAACGATATTACTGTACCGGCAGATAATGCACTATTGAATTAATATCTAAAATCTACAAAGCACCACTAGCTATTTCCAGGACACTGCGAAACGCCATCATTGGCAGGAGATTAATATACTCTCAAAAAGCATGAATTTATTAGCACATTGCAATATGCAGTCAACAAGCACAGTTGCCGTAGACATTCGAGAGAAAACAATGTGCTTCACATAAAGGGTCTGTGTTAGTGATGTTACTTATAGGTATTAGCTCCTGTATATTTGTTTTTTTTTTGTTTTCTTTTATTCTGTGTATTGTACCCAGAAGACACAATAAAGACAGATGTTACAGATGGATGTCCTTGACTGATACTCCATAAATAGAAAGTAGAAAAAGCAAGTGATACAAATGCTTGCATATGCCACAGTGAATATTTATCTTGACATAACAGCAATAGATTTTAGGATAATTCTTCTCAGAGGCAGTCGAGGAATGAACAAAGACTGGCTGAATACCACTGACATAGACTTCAAAAATTTGTGATTGTGACACTTAATTCATAAGAGTATGCTGGAAAAGTCTGTAGGAAGCCCGATCGGAACACCCATTTTACAATTAAGTTTATTTTCAAAGAGGGAAAAATTAAAAGTATTACATATTTCATCCCCTCTACACCAAAAGTTCTGTATAGCATTGAGTGATCATGGACTTGACAGATGTGTAACTGTGAATTTCATGAGAAAGGGCTGGAAAAATCTACAGAAAGCCTGACTGAAATACCAAGTTCACAATTAATTTCACTTTCAAAAATGGGAAAAAAACTGCTAAAAAGGTCATCACCTTTAAATCAAGGGATCTGAATGGCATGAAGTTGTCATGGGCTATACAGATATGCAGCTCGTATTAAAAAGAACTCATGAGAGCTAACTCATGAAAAAAGCCGTGGAAAAGTCAAAATTAAGCTGGAATACCTAGTCTACAGCTAATTTTAACTTTGAAAAGTGAAAAATCAAACTGTTACACAGATCGTCTCTTAAACCTAAGGTTCTGTATGGCGCAGAGTTGTCGTGGTCTTGACAGATTTTGACTTTAGAGCTAACGTCATGAGAACGGCTGCAGAAGTCTACAGGAAGCCTTACCAGAAAACCCATTTTACAGCCAATTCATTTCCAAAGATGAGAAAATAAAAAAAAATAAAACTATTACAAAGGATTATGTATGGCATGGAGTTATCTACCTTGTCATAAAAGTGTTAGGATGAAATAGTGTGAACCAAAACTGCATGACATATTCAGCAAAGTAATTCAATGGGTTTCTCTGACTAAACAGAAATCTGAGCGCACCTTTCAACAACAACACTGAGTAGGTTCTGCTCATGAGACTTCATAGCTGACATGATTATATACCAGAACATTTCAAACTTGGCAGCACCTCCATCCTTTTTAACTGCACACAAAGAATACAGGAGGCGCATAGGATCTAAAGTCTCATGTTTCTATTTTTTTCTGAATATAAATTTTTTTCTGAATATAAACTTTATTCTGAATTTGAACAGCTCAAAACAGTCAAAATAATGGCCTGATCCCCTGGCATTCAAGCTTGTGGGCCCTACTAAGGCTGAGTGAAAGATGATGTGAATGCAAAGACCACTAACAAATGCCAGCCAATTTGACAACTTAATCTGAAAAAAAAAAAAAACACCAAAAAATCTTTAGTCAACCCTCTAAAAATTAATCTCTCCCCTCTCCCCCCCCCCCCCCCCCAAANTTTTCCAAAAAGAAAAAAAAAAAAGGTAAGGATTTTGATAGGGGTGTGGATACTATGCATCATCTGTCTGGCTTTCTTTGTATTCGGCATCCACTCAATCATTGTCCCTCGGCATGGTACAGCTTGCAGCTATAAAGAGAAATGTTGTGGCTGCGACATTCAATAATTTATTCACGGTGCTCTTTAGCCAAATATGGTCATTATATGTATATGAAATGATATATCACTCTTACGAACATCCATATATCATTCCAACTTCCTACTACTAATAAGCTCGGCAAATGCAGTGGTCAGAAGTTCCAGGTTAAAGTCAATAATAAACAGTTTAGCTTCATGAATGATCTAACAAGGGACAAAATTAGGCTGTAGATGAATGATCTGAATATTCCTGGAGTGGCAGTGCAAAAAAAAACAAAACGCTGCAATTTTTCATCTTTCAATGACCATGAACGTTTCAGGAATTTACAGCTGTTTGAACAAATTTCTCTCTCCAAGGTCATTGGTGGTAAACTTTTGAGGACTTTCCACGGATCATGATGTAATAGAGTTTGAGCAGCCTTGAGGTTAGGTAGGAAGTGATGGAGTTGTAGCCCCTTACTCGATGTCAACGAGAGTGATTAAAATATTTTTTTAAAAAATGCAGCCTTTTGAAAAAATGAAATATACTGGACATATCTATGAAAACCTGATCCACTGAGCCAAAACTGTCTTGAAACCAATTCTGGCACCCCATCTTTATCAGTAAGCCTTATATTTTAGAATCAAGCCAAAACAATGAATTTCTTTACAAAATCCAGTTTTCCAAAGAAAGGGAAGACTTAGGTTAACTCAGGAGTGAATCCAAAAATGTGACCCAGACAGGTTTCAGTAATGGTATTTTATGCGACACCTTGCCCTACAAATGACATAATGCACAAAGCAATAAGGTAGGTTGACTTAGAGTACAAAAGCCTAATAATGCCCTTCCCTCACCCAACCCTTCACTGCCCTAAAAAAAAAGAAAAACTAATATCAGTTTAGTCTTCTCCATAAATGCTAGTGATACTGGGCTCAGACCTGGTGCATATAATAAAAATGGCACTGTCTAAGGCAACGAAAGTTACTGAACATATGTCATCCCGAGAAATAAACCATAGACTACTGAGATGCTGACTCATGGGACTGGTGTTTGGAAAATGCTGAATGTGAAGATAGGATGAGTTCAAAATCGTTAGGCAACGTACTCTAGAAAAGATGCAACATACTCTAGAAAAGGTCCTATGATAGACAGCTGTCACAGATTGGATAGAGGGATGAGGGAAAAGAACTTAACTCAGAAGATTGCTTCTATAACTGAGCAAAACATAATTTCAGTATGAGAAATGCCCCGACAACAAAAAAGAAAAAGCATGGTTGGAAAGTCAAATACTCTAAGCTACTGATCATCACAAAAATACAAGATGGCCAGCCTTGTACCTGCAGGGGAAAAAAAATCAGTATTAGTAGAAGTGATGTAAAAGTTGAGCTCATTTCTGTTACATTAGGAATTAATACATTTAATGAAGAGACCAGATGCAAAGCAAGATATTTACTTATTTACAAAATAATTTACAAATATACATACTTTATTTACAACCAATTCAGCACTGCCTGGGTTTTCTTCTAATTCTCACAACATTCTCATTCTAGTTGGAGTAATGACAAAAAATGCAGATTACATGCTGACTGGATAATGGCGCCTAAAAACCAGTTGCATCTGTTCTCTTCATTATATTATATACAGTATTCATTACATACATTTATTACATTATATACAGTATTCATTCTTGTGATGACCAGTAGTGTACTTGACTAAGACCATGACTTTGTGTATAAAAATAATTTTCAGTCCAACCCCTCTCTCCTTCTGAGATGCTGTGTACCGTCTCCCGTTGAGCTGCATGCTTTTATAAGGAGTACTATGAACATTCATCTCATTAATATTAGCATCTTTCAATGTGCGCTAAACACCCTGCATAATGATTCATCCATCTTCAAAAGCATTCGATACCAAATTCACACTTAATTTCAGTCTGTTCTACATGATCCAATGAGTTTTACTGCCATGAAACATCGACATTTCAGGTTCTCTGATGGCTGAATAATGAATGACTACATCATACTGATATCAGAAAATTTAACGGCATTCTTTTAAATCCAGTATAATCCTGAATCAAAAGGTTTGTCTGGCTCAAAAATTATGTGATGTTGAGATATACTTTACTAATATGGGTTGTAAAAAGTGTTACTAACAATTTTAGATATGGGAAAAAAAATATTCAAAGCTCAAATATACAACACCAGTCTACAGTGCATTACTTATACTGATCTATGGAAAAAAATAAGAAATATTATATACCAGGTCTTCACCCATAAACTACTTAAAAATAAATGCCTCAGTTGGTCATGTAAATTATCAAGTATAATAATACATCACAGTCGAAATTTTAAAGCTTTCTTAATCCCTCCTCCACCCAATGTCCTTGGAAAAAAAATTATGAAATAAAAATGAAGTCTTCCGTACATCTTTATGAAATAAAAATGAAGTCTTCTGTACATCTATGGGATTGACAACCTTACTTGTAATGCCTTGTGCTGCAGTTTGTAAGCAGAGGAACCAAAAAGAAATTTCAAAGCTTCTCTGTGATTTGTTTATATGAACTTCAGTTACTTGTCAGAATGGACAAGGTCCATTCAGTGTCTAAATTTATCCTAAAAAATTCCATCACTAAGCTCTCAGATACCCATCAAATGTATGGTATGACCCAAAGATCTGGAAGCATATCTGGATGGGTGTGCCAAATCCGGAATTTAATATACATGGCAAGGAGTCAGATTTTACGAATAAGCTAGAGGAAAAAAAAACTGCCAAAGTACATCTTAATCTACAGAAAAAAATTATAAAGAGAAAGGAAAAAAGAAAAAGCTGCATAAAGGATGACTGGAAAAAATTTTATTAGCAAAAAAAAAAAAAAGCACACAGCTGGAGTGACACATGAAAGAAAAAAAAGCTAAAAGGAAACAACCAATAAAAACATTACAAGGAAGATAAAGGTAAAAACAAAAAGTCAAAGTAAAAGAAGAAACTAATACAAAGTGACTGCACGAAAAGAAAAAGGAAAAAAAAAACCAACAGCACAAAAATGACGAAAAAAATTAGCCAAAAAAACTGCGCAAAGAAAAAAAAAGACCCAAATGAGACAAGTGAAAAGACTGCACCAAGACAAAAAATAAAAACTTAGCAAAAATACTGCATGAAAGAAAAGGACAAAAAAAACCAAAGGAAAGCAAAATGCAAAAAGACAGCGCAAAAGACACAGGAAAATACTGAGCAAAAAAGAATGCAAGATGAATAAAGAAGAAAAAAGCCACTATATCTTCCCCTCAACTCTGGGCTACCATGTTATTTCAGGGAAAAGATCTAACAGTTGATACTTCCCACCTCACCCCCCCCCCCCCCCCCNCCTCCCCAAATCTGAATGGATATTATGCTTCATAGACAGAAATATAACCAGAGCAGTGAATATAGATGTTGTCAAACTGGCCGTATACTGATGATTAATAAGTTATCAGAACTGAGAATCAAGAGTTATCACTCCACGCTGTTGTAATCCTTTCACTCCACGCTGTTGTAATCCTTTCAATCTCATACCAAGTAATCGTTTACCTGGTACTATATTTATGTTAACAAAAATAGTCTGAAAACTTGAAATCTGGCAGGCAACAAGCCGTTAGATAGGAGATTACTACCAAATTTCACCAGAATTATACATTCACAGCGCCAGTCTATGGATTTCAGTTCTCCTTGAAGTTTATGCTCTTGGCCTCGATTCGAATGGATCAATGTAGAAAAAGTGGCGTTAAAGATGTCAGCCTGATGACAACTAATTGTCAGGTTTACAAAGCTATTGTTTAAATCTGCTGAGCTTTCCTGTTTACCACCAATCATAAAGCTACACTGTATTACCCAGGGTAAGAAAATGTAACAACTGTCAAAGTACTGAGCCAAAGGAAATTTAACAAGTAATGTCCAGCAATCACTGCCTGCTGAAGATAAATGATGCTAGTTAGCAGTAAATCAGTACTGCTGTTTGGTTCAGAGGACTTTCACGTCCTGTGCAAGATACTGCTAATCCCCATGCCATATTACTTATATTATCTGCCTAAACTATCAAAGTATTGAGCAAAAGGACATTTAACAAGTAATGTCCATCAATCACTGCCAGCTAAGATAAATGATGTAGGCTAGTAGTAAATCAGTACTGCTGATTGTTCAGAAGATTTTCACTTCCTATGCAAAATATTGCCATTCTCCATGCCATATTACCCATCATATCTGCCATAAGCCCTATGATCTCTCAGGCAATGACCTCTGTGAACATAGCATAAGTATCTGGGCAAGATCTTTAGCTTTTCTACAAATTCAGTGGGTTCATTCTTTTAAAAAAACATTTTGAGATCAATGTCCTGCAGACCTGGGCCTTCTACCTAAAATCTTCCTGTGCACCAGTGAAATGAATAGTTTTGTTCATGAAGCATTTTCCTCCTTACTGCCACAAGCCTCTTGATCATGATATGCTGATACAAATCATATGTTTCTGGCATCCACACCAAGCCTTTGATCATGTCCTATTTGACTTTATTGTTAAGAAAATGCATTGCCAACCTCAGACATTGCATAAGATGTTCATTTTACACGTTTCTAGCTCTGCCTCTAAATCAAAAACATGTCAACTGCAAGGAAGACAAGATTTAGATGAATATTGTGGAGTGTATAAAGACAATCAAAGTATAAGCAAAACAGACCTAAATCAGAAACAAGAAGATCCACCGACATAGAAAACAATGCTAGGGAAGAGATACATGTAAAGGCAGTTAAGGAGAAAAGNAAACAACCAATCTGAATGGATGTTACGCTTCATAGACAAAAAATATAACAAGAGCAGTGAATATAAATGTTGTCAAACTGGCTGTGTACTCATGATTAATAAGTTATCATATCAGAACTGAGAATCAGAGTTATCACTCCACGCTGTTGTAATCTTTGCAATCTCCCAATGCCCACCAGTCCCAACCAAGTAATCGTTTACTTGGTACTATATTTATGTCAACAAAAATAGCCTGAAAACTTGAAATCTGGCAGGCAACAAGCCGTTAGATAGTCAGGAGATTACCACCAAATTACCACAAGTAATGTCCAGCAATCACTGCCTGCTGATGATAAATGATGCTAGCTAGCAGTAAATCAGTACTGCTGTTTGGTTCAGAGGACTTTCACTTCCTGTGCAAGATATTGCTAATCTCCATGCCATATTACTTATTATATTATCTGCCTAAACTATCAAAGTATTGAGCAAAAGGACATTTAACAGGTAATGTCCATCAATCACTGCCAGCTGAAGATAAATGATGTAGGCTAGTAGTAAATCAGTACTGCTGATTGTTCAGAAGATTTTCACTTCCTATGCAAAATATCGCCATTCTCCATGCCATACTACCCATCATATCTGCCATAAGTCCTATGATCTCTCAGGCAATGACCTCTGTGAACATAGCATAAGTATCTGGGCAAGATCTTTAGCTTTTCTACAATCTCTCAGGCAATGACCTCTGTGAGCATAGCATAAGTATCTGGGCAAGATCTTTAGCTTTTCTATAAATTCAGTGGGTTCATTCCTTTAAAAAACACTTTGAGATCAATGTCCTGCAGACCTGAGGCTTCTACCTAAAATCTTCCTGTGCACCAGTGAAATGAATAGTTTTGATCATTAAGCATTTTCCTCCTCACTGCCACAAGTCTCTTGATCGTGATATGTTGATACAAACCATATGTTTCTGGCATACACACCAAGCCTCTGATCATGTCCTATTTGACTTTATTTAAGAAAATGCATTGCCAACCTCAGACATTGCATAACTCAGGTCAGAAGTTCATTTTACACATTTCTAGCTCTTCTGCCTCTAACTCAAAAACATGTCAACTGCAAGGAAGACAAGATAAGATGAATACTGTGGAGTGTATAAAGACAATCAAAGTATGAGCAAAACAGACCTAAGTCAGAAACAAGAAGATCCATCGACATAGAAAACAATGCTAGGGAAGAGATACATGTAAAGGCAGTTAAGGAGAAAAGGCATAAGAGGTGAACACCACAAAAGAAAAAAACAGGACGAGACAACTCCCTATAAACAGAGGAGTGGTGGCCCATACCAAATCCAGCTAAGGTGATATGAGGCAAACACAAATCCGTTTATAGGGAGGGGGCCACACCAGAGCACCCACCAACCTCCCGCGTGCTCAAGACAATACAATAACAAACTGCACGATAAAACAGCAAAACGCACAATACCATGACAAACAAAATGAAGTTGAAAACACATAACATGAACATGAAATCATTCATCATCACATCTTTCATCCAGTTCTCATTCTGTTTTCCTTAACTTGGAATTGATTCATGTGTGATTTTCTCAGCGTCGCCTGTGGCCTCAAACAATACTCGCATGCATGTAGTCTGTCTAGTGTTAGGTACATGGGATTTCATTCTTGAGATATCCTGATCTGGAAGAAGTTTGCCTTGAGGTGGTGACACCATATCAAGAAGATGAAATGAGAAGCTGCGGGCGTGCACGTCCTACGAGAATCAGCATGAAATGGAGCATTGCAATCCCACCACTTCTGACTAGAAATGTCGTTGCTGAGCAACGTCTGCAGCTTTGTTGTAATATTTATATCGTGGCTGAAAAGCGTGTCATAATTGTTTTATCAGTCTCCTGTCATTGCCAAGCAACACTCTGTCGCCATATTTTACAGTGATGAAAACTGTTGTGTCCATTGCTGATATGACACCGTTCCATGGTGAGACAGGACAGAATACCTTGTTCAACAAAGCCCCACTGTGTCCACTGGGGACATAAGATCCCACTATTGGTATCTTGTTATTGAAAATTTGAGAGAGTGCCATTAGTCTTGAAGGTTACCACATCTTGCTGGCTAAGTCCTCACATCCTTGCCCTAACAAAAGAGAGGCAATATAGACTATTAACCTGGATGAAAACCATGAAGCGATAACTTATCATCACTATGACTATATCATTGTGTCAATCACGATGGGCGTTCCGAGGAAATCATCAGCCTGAACTTAAAGAGGCTTTTCAGACAATTGTTTGTCACTGAAGTTAAAATGATACTCTTTCTTTACTTGCTATAGGAGTAGGTTACTTATTAAAATACAACAAACACAAAATCTGATAAAATTTTACGAGCCTTTGTACATCCACTGCACACGTTACTGAAACTTAAAAACGTAGAAAAAATGAAGGCTGTTGTATTTTGCAACAAATTATTAAGCGTGCTATTTTTTAGGGGCATATGACATGTCTCTTCTTTCATCCAATATTTTAGGAAAATTTATCAAAAGAATTGTAAATGACTTAAAAAAGCCATCAAATGATTTGATCTGTTGTGGTCTAAATGATAGAAATTGTGTACATACCAAGAAGAATGTTCCTTAAGAACTTAAATTTGCACAGTTCAATATTTCATATTCATATATATAGATCATAAAACAGAAGAACTGGCAGCGTAAAAAGAATGTCTCCATATAATTCCCACTGGAGTATCAGGATAAACAGAGTGATGAATTACTGGACAAGATTAAAAAGGACACTTTGGCATAGCTGTAGCATAAGAATGAAACAATACAAATAACAGCGTTAAATGCCTGCATCACACTTCCCACAGACCCAAACATACACGAAATTGCCCCAGGAACACTGTCACAAAAATGCCCGATACTATTTACTTGCTCTCCCGCACAGTCCTGCTTATTTCATTTGTTCCCCTTGTATTGGCCTCGCTTACTAATAAGTTTACACTGTACAACACAGTTTGCCAATTAGTCTACAACTCTGTGACCTATTTCTCCTCCGCCTATTCCTCTATTTTGTACTTAACCACTCACAGTTGTCTGGACTTTATGTATTGATTTGGTTGGTTAAAAGAAAAGTATATAATTATATCAATCTACAGTTTGCGTCCTTACCTCCCCGGCCACCAGTATGTACAAATATTTGCAAGTGCTGGCAGGAATGACCATTATCACTGCACAGTTGACTCCATTATAGTAAATCTAGCAGTCTGTTGCAGAACAACTGGATGGACTAAATCTGCTTCTACACTGTGAAGTTTGCAATACCAGTTTGATGATTTCCCTTTAAAAAGAAGTCACTGGATACAACTCTTTGTTAATGACAACTTTTCTCAGGCTCTCTGTCACATCTGATGTTTGGTTAAGCAAAACCCATTCAATCCCAGGCCAAAGCAACAATCAAGCTATGAGAAGAATTGATAGACATAGCCCAGGATCACAAAAGGTTTTTGAAAAGATTGGTAATAATTTCCCCTGATTGTATGATGGCTTCTTGCCGGTCATGTCTTCATTTCTGATGCTGTACAGCAGCAAGTAAACGGTATCTTGAATGGCGTTGGTATGGGCATTTTGGGAGTGAACGGGTTAAGCGGAGTAGATTATATTATCATCTTACCTCTCTGCTAACTCCAGTCCCTTGAAAAACAGATTAACAAAGTCTTTTAACCGCAGCTGAATCAAATTCTGTGCCCAAGGCTGAATGACCAATCTGGTTCTACCTCCTAGTCAAATTCAAAGGTTCCTCGTTGCTGTCATTCCTCTTCTACTGCCAAATTTGTTCTGGGTTGATCACCTCTCATAATTATATGCTGCCAGCTTTAAACACTTCTCATCCATGCCCTGATAAAGAAAAAGTAACAAAAAGGTTATTTTCGTTGAATACCACACAACTACTTCAAACATGATGTCTATCATGGTATGCTTACTATATATTAATACAAAATCTGAAAATAAAGTTTTACAAACAATTTGTGTACACAGAATATTGAGAAATAAAGTCATTAGCTCCTCTATATTGCAATGTTCTATTAATTTCATTTTTTTTTCATGCTCCTAATGAGTAGTGGTTAAGTGAAGGAGATTGTATCATCTTACCATGTGGCCAAAGTTTGCTCCCAGTTTGGTGAAGTTTTGTGAGAGGTTGGCATCCTCTGTATGCTGAAGATAAGTCAAGTTGCTTTAGGGTCCTACTCATGTGTGCCCCTGGATGTGTCCCTCTCATCCTTGTCCTGGCAAATGAAATGGAACACATTACATATGTTGTCCAAATGTGATTTTTATCCATACCAAACAATGCAGTTTAACAAGGAAAAATTGTCATCAACTGAAATGCTGCACATTCCTAATGATATTGTAGTAGTTGCAGAAACCGTCCTATGACATATCTCAGGTCATAATAATGTTGGATCAGTTTTGTTTTGTTCTTGGGTAAAACGTACACACATTATTCATATCATAAAAATAATATGGTCAAAAAGTGACGCAAGCCACATTTTGACTGGCTGTAAAAAATCTTTATGTTGACATAGAGGTATGAAGATGCCAATAGCATCTGGCATAAAAATATGCAATTTTAAATAGTCCCTATAAAATCAGAATATTGGCCATGGGGGAGAGGGGGAAGGGGTTGGGTTTTAATTCAAAGGCTTAGATAGGTGCAAATATATGTGTAGACTCAAAATTTGTGGTTGTTGCTAGGTGGGTAAGGTTACCCTGTTTACTAAGTGAAAAGGCCTAAAATATTAGGTTGTCTGCTTCACTGTCTAAGTTCTCAAAATTTAACTGGTTCAGGTGCATTTTTCTTTGTGTCAAAATTTGGAGGAAGAGCTAAACAACATATTTGGAAAGTAGTTTGAAACGGCACCCCAGGATGAGTTAAGGAGAGGTGTAAAACCTAATATAGCCAACAGTGAAAAATACATTGCCATCTTCATACCTAGAGGGTCATATTCCACAAACATGAGCTATGGGGAGAAAAATTGTCATATGCTACTTAAATATATAGCTTGGAGAAACTCAAGTCCTAATAAAATTGCCAAGTCCAGTTTTGAGTTCGCATGTAAATTTCAATACTGTCATCAAACTAGGTCTGAAATTCTGAGAAAACTTGGCCTAATTTGTGCAATATACAGTGTAATGCATCAATACAAATGATAGAGAAACGTAGCTGAATGTGAATTCTTAAAACAAATTAAATGGTATGATGGCTCAAGGATATTCGGTTTTATATAAAGACATCAGGAAGTGTTTATAACCGCTTCCAATTCCATACTAAATCACTACAAATTAGAACTGTTGATCTATTTTAAAGGAAACATACAATGACATTGTAACACTAAGGGCTGAAGATGCTCATCAACAATAGGGTTCTTCAGAGCTTCCGCGTGAACCTCGGATTGCTCTAAGTCCGATAACCGCCTACGTCATCAGTCGGAGGGCACCTGGCGAGGCTGGGAGGTCAAAGCGCATATTCGTGCATAACAATGGCTGAGGCTAGTGATCAGCTCTATGTGGAGCATGGAGAGAATGGCGTTCCTGGCGCTAAAATTGTAGTAATGACCAAAATCTACTTCATCAAACTCTTCTTCTGTAGGGTATCCCCACGGAATCAATGTAATCCATAGATCTATATCACTATGACGGCTTCTTCGCTCGGGGAAGAGGGAAAGATCTGTGTAATCTTAGCATTAGAAGCTGGAACCCATGATCAGACCTACCTTGTTATTAAAAATTGTGTAATTATCATTTCATTAAATAAAGTTTTCGTATCAAATGCCCCTTGGTGCATGAAAAAAGTATATGTTATACTTATCAAGGACTTAAGAATTCGCGCATATGATTTCATACTTAGTAAAGAGGTATACCTATTGATATATTTTTTTTTGTAATAACTTAATATCTTGACTTCCCCTTCCTCTTCTCCCACATGCAGCTGATTAATATGTAATACTGAAACTAACAGACATTATAAAACACATTCCCTTGAGAGTAAATAAAGGTTGATTTATCTCCCTATGTGAACATGTAGAGGAACCTCGATATTAAATGTTGATTCATTCAATAAGTGTAAATTACCTTGATATTAAGATTGAATTTCTCGTGCACGGACTCATTATCATTCTATCATTTCATTAATGAGGCAGGTATTAACAAGTATATCAAGTATACCTCAAGAATAAGTACACCAAGGGCATGTTTTATATGGGATTTTATTGTAATATGTATGGGCATGACTGTGCAGGTGTGTGAGCGTGGTACACGTATGTGTGTGTATACATTTTAGTGTGCGTGTCTGTGTGTGTGTATTGGGATGTTTGTGGATTTGTGGATAAATGAATGTGTACGCGTTTATGAGTGGTAATATACATATATTATGTTGATAATTCTCTATATCTACAGTCTAGATTAGGCAAGAACATCTGACATAACTATTGAAGTTTTCCCCAACTCATTTGCTCATTCACTGATATTGCGCTGCGTTGCACAGAATAACTACTAACTGCTGCAACCATCAATCATAGACTTGATTTTTTTTTTGTTTGGTCAGCAGGAATTCTGTCAAAAAGTTTTTGACTGCCATTATCAAAAAGTTCTTGACTGCATGGTCTTAAATTAGTCGTATTTCGGAAATTTCTAAAGTTTCGGAAAAAGGAGATAAAAATACTCTCCAGATCTTGACAATGTTATTTCCGGTGTTCAAGTGGCAAATACTCTAAGCGCATTGCTTGTTCCGAGGCATTGGTTGAACAAACTTCTAGGTTACTCCTAGCAGCCTAATCAGTAATACTAGTAGTAGTAACAGTCAACATCGAAGGCAGCACGAATCTGATCTTTCACCCATGAATGAAGGTAACAGTCAGTCGCCGGTTCGGACGGCGCGGCTAAAAATAGATAGCTTGGGGGACTCTGTTTCAGCGAGCAGCGTTCTGGTACCCTATACTGACTTTGGACTGGACGGGAATTTAAGGATTTTCAAAAGATTTTAAAAATTGTTATAAAATGAATGCATCAGACTGCCTGGTGTGGATACATATTAGTTTCAACAGGGTTCATTGTCCTAGTTCACCATATTGTGGCACAGCCCAGATTTTATGTTGTAATGAGAGAGAAAGAAAGTAATGTAATGGAGCAGCATTGAACTGGCTATGCAATGGACTCAAGATCAAATGATCTTGGTTTCAGTTTTCGCAATAATCAATCTTCACTATGATCAATCACAAGAGATTTGTGGAAGCATACTTTTACATTCACACTACCCAGTCTATTGTTTTATTAAATGGGCACATACCTGTAGGAAGTGAGAGCTTCCAAAATGCTAGTGATCAGCACTAGAAAATGAAAGCAACACTCTAAATGCTCTCTTGAAAGTCGATAATATCAAGTGACCTGCCCATTATGCAAAAATAATGTGAAGCCGTATGACTGGATATTCCTTGGATTTGAGACTTGCAAAATTCATCACATATACTATAATAGTAGTATATGTACTTATGCACACCTTTGTGATTAGTAAAGATTATTAAAGATAAAATTTAAGAAAAATACAAGCAATGACTCTGATGTAGTGAACAAAATAGCCAGACACAAAAGGCCTAGATTGGAAGTCCTAATTTTGGAAAACAATGTATGTGAAAGTTGATTGCACACCGTGTTTGTGCAGACTCTGTGCCATCCAATGTTTTCACAAAATCTGTAACACTGCTTGAAAAGAGGGTAAACTATGACAGATTTCAAAACGATTATCTTATAAATTTTTAGCAAAAATGTTGCATGTCATGGATCCATGTTATTCTCCCTGAGTAACTTTTAGTCTGGTGTTTTGGCACATTTCCTGAATCCTCCTAACAGGGAGGATTTGACATTTTCATTGATTTTTTTGTGAATTGAAGAGCATTTTATCACAACTCAGTAAAGGCTTGTTCATTGATGAATGAGTTAATGTTTTCAAAACAAGAATTATGCTATAAAATATGTGTGAAAAGCATTAAAATCCACTCTTACACTGTTTGCTCTTATTTCTAAAGCCTTCAGAGCGCATATACCTCAAAGTTTTGGATAAAAAGCTCTTCAGCAGTTCAATCACTGAGAACCGTGTGTTACTCCATGTCGCAAGGCTAGATTTATAGTTTTCACTGCTCTTAACTAAGTGACTGTTAGTAAAATATCAGTTTGTTCTTACCTGATGATGACACTAGTGATGACAGTGTACTGGATGCTGATACTTTTGTTGTTGTTGTCCATGTTGATCCTGCTGCTAGACGAGCCCGTATCCAGGAGGTATTATTATTTATACACACAGGGTGCTTGGATGATCATGATGCAGTGGCAGTGGAGTTCCCTAGATGAAAATATGATGATGATGACAGAAATGTCTATGATGTGTTTGAAACTTGTCTGCACTATCAAGCAGATTAAAATCGTGCATGGTTCACATGGCTTTGTTCATTTTCTCTCCCAAAGGGCGGTACGAAGGAAGGCTTTACACTGGCTACTACGTGTTCATTATTTTCAGTGCCAAGTAGCAGTCAGTTGGAATCTGTACATTAAGGAGAAGAACACGACTCTAAGCTGGTCGCTGACTAAACTGACTTTTTCACTACTGATTTTGCTAAGAGCACCTGATTGAGTATGCTCATAATCACTATATTGTCTGGCATGCTTATGTAATGTACATGGTTTATTGCCAGCATGACTTAAGATGCCCTGGCATAGCTATGGCTGGAGCTGTCACTACAGTGGCTTGTAAGCTACGTTCTGGTAGTCTCTGGATATTCATGTTATGATGGGGTTCATGATGGGGCTCATGATGGATTTCAAGGGCACCTGTCAGAGCATCAAATGATATTGCACCCAATGCTGATGTTGCAGTTTATAACTGAGGTTATATGATCTATCTCCGGAGCTTAAGATACCATAGTTAAGCATGTCTGTTGTGATGACATGCCAGGTGGTGGAGGGAAGGCATTGTTGTCCTGTTGTTCATATTTCTTCCCAAACTTTCTCAACAAGCATTTCATGCAGCTGGTAAAAGCTCAAATTTGGCTTTGTTGTGTACTTGGATGGTGGCTTGAACAGTGAAACTGGAATGTTGGTTGCTGCTGGGAACTTAATAGATGATGATCCAGATATGGGCTGGTGGTGCTGCTTGCTGGGGCAGATTCGTCATTGTGGATACCAGAAACAACTCTGAAGGAAATGGAGACTGTGTTGACTGCTGCATTTGCACCGAAGAGTGACTAGCAGTTTTCTCATTACTGGGGACAGCCGCGCAGATTTCTCAGCAAGATTGAAGACATTCATGCATGGGATGGTACATGTACCACCATCTTCTGTGGCTGAATATGGAAACTTACTTCTAAACAGTTCCTGCTGAGTTTGTGATCGCTGTGGACAATGCCACTGGCTGGGCTTGTTAACCAAAAATTGTTCCAAAGACTTTCTGAGTCCACATGATGGGTGGTGATGGCAGCTTACAGATTTTGAGCTGGGGGAGGAGAAATGCCGACACAGTTTTGGTGTTTGAATGAACAAGATCTGTGACAGATGATCCTTGAGAAATGGATATATTTTCTTCACAATGGCTATTCTTTTCAAGCAATTAATAATCAACATGGTGGTATGATGGTGTCCTCCAGTGTATTGAAACCTATGAAGAAAGAAGAAACACATTACATGCACACCCATGCACTAGTGCTTATAAATATAATATATATCTGAATATCTCAGCCAAATCGTGTTCATCAGTTGACAAACACAGTATCGATATCAATAATTTAAGATTGTATAATATTAATACCATGCCTATCTATACCACTCTCAGCACAATATGCCTTATAGTTATTGTGTGAATACAGTATGAGGTCCATAGTGTGAAAAAATGAACAGCTCCAATCTACACTGTACACTTCATTTCAATTTCTTAGAAGTATATCAAAGTTGCAAATTAAAGAAGTTGCAGAGTTATCTAGTTACCTCAATGTCCAAAACAAAAAAAACAAAAAAAAAGGTTGTGTTTAAAGTGAATTGTCAATTAAGCAAGTTACTTTTAAGTGGAAAGTATCTCCATAGGATGCCACCATTAAATTATTATGGGATATGACCAAAAACATGGCCATGCCAATATTTGCCTGCAGATATTTGGGCATGGCCCTCAGCCCTTGCCACTGGGGGAGGGGGGGAGCNGAAAAAAGGAGGGGGGAGGGGGACAAGAGGGTCAAAGAAATCCCCAAGCAAGGAGAAAACCAGAATAATGAGACGAGAATGCAAGAAGAGATGAATGTGGATACCCATGCAGGGCTGTAACTAGTTCGTTCCAGGTAGGAGAAGAGGGCGGGGGGGGGGACAAAGTATTGACTGTGGCATGAACTTTGAAAAAATGATTTAACTGAGAATCATATTTTTCAGGTGGTTTTACATTAAATCTTTCTTCCGAAGGAATTCTGAATGAGGCTCACTCCCCATAACCAGAGCTCATGCCTACCAATACCACTTACACTCTACCCCTAATCCTATCTCCAGAAGGATTTCCATATATGGGCCATTCTACAAGGACAAACGAGATTGCAAAATCTGAAAAGGCCACTCTATGTTCTACAAAAATAAAAATGGGATCCTCTTTATATATCAGCCCCATCAAAATAATCTCTCTTCAATATATTTATTAAAACGGGTCAGCAGCATGTTTTAGGATGGCCCACTTATGGAAATTCTTCCCTATCTACAAACCCTAACCTAAATTTAACCAAACCCAAATGCCCACCAAGACACGGGCATCAGTCGAGGCGAGCCCCTGACCCTAGTGTCCTTCGAGACAACCATTCGAAATTCCTCTCCTTTCTTCAACCAAATTTACTCACATTAGTAAAACTTTTATGGAAAGAGTTTTCAAAATTACATGCAAAAACCACCTGTCACTTCCAGTCTCTTATTATACTGTGCTGTGTATTTGTAATGGAATTCTAAAGGACTTCTGTTTGCACCCAACATTTCTTAACACAGAGTAGAAGAATGACTCCTTGAGGCATAGTCTACAGATGGAATGTAGGACACCTTTGGAAATCCTGCCTTAATCTACTCTAGATGATCTTATCACTGACTGGGCGATTTTTATGAAAGGTCATAGCATTGATTAGATGAAGTGATTTCAGTTACTTCAGTTGGGAAAAGTTACACTACATGAAGTGTACTGATACTTCCAATGACACGTCATAAACTGCATACTATGCTATGACAGTCCTGTTCTCTTGTCCTCTTTGAACATTAAATGATCACTGAATAGGGTATAAACCAATTACTAGACTAGACTAAATATGAACTGTTAATGCAAGAGCGATCCTGCCCCAGGAGATCAGCCAGGTGATCAAATTTCATACAAATTATTCCTCTATCGACAGGCTAAAGAAATACCCATACTTTATGCGCAGTACAGCTAGTCTAGTCTTGCTTCATGAAAAATCAAACTCTAGTCTAGACTCTAGATCTAGACTAGTCTAGTCTAGATCAAGATTGTGAATCTTTTAAAATCTGAATAACTAGACTATCCGAAATTACTTACCAACCTTGCAAGTGCGTAGAACGAATAGGCCTTCTGTTTTGCCACTAAGCTCATTGCCGCATCTAGAAAGTAGTTTTGGAAGTAGTCTAGACTAGGTTTAAGTACTGTCGCCAAGAAGCGTGATTTTCCTGTAGCATGAGGTGGACTTCGGTAGATGAAAGGTGTCAACAGCTCAGACTCAAAGAGCGAAGAGAAAGGTATCATGTGACATCTAGTCTAGGCCTTTTTATTGACAGTGAGCGGTAGACTCCCGAACGGTGGACGGTTTGCCGCTATGAATCGATACCCACAGGTACTGTGGAGTCCTAATAGTCTAATATTATTTTATGGGTCTACTAAGGAAGAGCATGGCTGGGATGAATTTCGTTTAATAACTGAGGGTGAGATGGAGAACGCTTGGTAGACTTGAGGAAATAATAAATTCATTTTATTTTAAGAAATATGTAAACTGCTGGTTGCAATCATACGAAAAGCAAGTCACGTCACGTGATAGTAGTTCAGGATCCGAGTTCTTAAATCTAAAACAATATTCTAATAGTCATTGTGTCACTGTCAGTCAACTCATGTCACTTCTTGCACGATTTCAGAATGCTGAACCCGTCACCATTTTTTTTCTCGAGATCTCAGTGAGGACAAGGTCCTTCTCACTAGATGTTTTCGTGGGCTCGTGAGTGTCATTCAAAAACATGCTCTATAGAACGCTGAGTTGGAGACTACACGCACAATATGTTTTTTTTAGGGAAGAGGAGATAAAAGATTTTTGGATTTTTGTAATAGCTTTTGGGGGAGGGGGGGAGGAGGAGGAGAGAGGGGGACACTGATCTAGGCCCCCGCATCTCTCTTCTAGTACAGTCGACTCCGCTTAATCGCCCTTCCTCGGGATCACGGAAAAAGTGGGCGATTAAGCGGAAAAGGTAATTTAGGCCATATTTTTGGTAATGGGGTTAAATTTCTTTGATGTCATTGTTTGTTGTCGTGCATTGATGCATTCTCGTCGCCAGACTCAGGACAGATTCGAGTTTGACAGTATTGTAGCGCACAAAATCTTTAATCTCCACGGTCTCTCGCATTGGCCACCTCGCAGAAGCCCAACAGACAATAAGGAGTAGGATGGCACATTGGGAACGACTGTTCATTTACATATCACGTTCTCTGATCTAGCCGAAATCCACCAATACGATGTTTACATTCTCCGCCTCGCTGAGACGGAAGGCGTGGGGAGAGGAGACTATACGGCTTTCGGCGCATTAGCATTATAGGACGGGCGACGGCGGTGATGCGTAGCGTGGGACGAAGGGGGACAAGGGAAGGGGTGGGATGGGGAGGAAGGCTTATCACACCTATTTCGGTGTGGCAGCTGTCACTCAGTCAACCGGTCTGCCATCCGTCGCGCAGTTAAATCGTCTGTGTACATATTTGTTTGTCAACTGTAATCCTTCAACCGCTGATCTTTGAATTCACGGGCGCTGAAGAGTGGTCGATTATCCGGAGTGAGAGGCGATTATTCAGTGACTTTTATATTTAAAAAATTTGGTTCCTTGGGAAACGAGGCGATTAAGCGGAAAAGGCGATTAAGCGGAGGGCGATTAAGCGGAGTCGACTGTAATTTGAGGATTGACAGCCTTTGTGTAGTTTTTGATTTGACTTTTTCCTTACTACATATCAAAGATTCTTAATACACGCTCTTTATTACCTAGTGCTAATGGAATGAAACTTCAAGATTTGTGTGGCGATTGGCATTCACGAGCACGAGTTTCATCACACTACACACTCCACGATGTGCTTAATGTGTAACTTTAGAGACAGATTTCGTATAACTTTCAGTAGTGTAGTCTGACAATTACTTGTGTGCTTGACAGAAAAATAATTTCAGAGGAATTTTGTGATTTTTTCATTGGATCTATATAAACGCATTCAGTGTTCACATGAAACTTTCAGGTAAGAATTCCTGTTGTCTCATGTTAGATAGATAAATAAAAAATAAAGGGAGGATTTCCATATGTGGTAACTGGCGATAAGATATTACGCTCGCTTCGACTCTTGCTCCTGTCTCGATGGGCATTAGTGTTAGGGTTAGGGGTAGGATTAGGGTTAAGTAAGGGGATAGGGTTAGGGTTAGGGTTGTATTAGTACGTTATTCGGAATTAAGGTGCTGGAAGGGTTTCCATAATTATGTGGTAATTCCTACAACTACGGTCAGTACCTTAATTCCGAATAACATACTAATTACAACCCTAACGGTGTAACCCTACCAAATAACCCTACCCCTACCCTTAACCCTAATACTAATGGCTAATGCCCATCGAGACAGGAGCATCAGTCGAAGCGAGCGTAACTCTTTATCACCAGTTACCACATATGGAAATCCTCCCTAAATAAAATTATGGTCTTTATGTATTCTTCCTCAACGGTATCTGATGAATAAGCATACCTGTTCTATCAAGGAGACAATGAGTGACTTCATCAAGGGTTTGCTTGTTTATATCTCGCTGGAATACTTAACACTGTACCGCGTCTTTAGTCCACAATTTACCCTCCAAAATTTTAATTCGGAAAGGACGAAATAGGGAAAGCAGCACGAATTTGCAATATAAGTTTAAAAGTTTAATAATGAAATCTTGCACATACGGCTAATACATACTGCCAATAAATCTTCCTATTTCGTTGAGATTGATGGCACTAGCAGAATTACGGACAACGGTTTTCGACAGTTGTTGCGGCGAAATTTGTCTGCCACACCCTCATTCCACTCTTGTATTAATTGTAGATAAACAGTTCTCCAGATATGTCCATGTGGTGATATCTAGACTAATATGGAATGTGTCTTTCAACTAGATTTCGCTATGGGGCACAAGAAAAACACTTACAGTCCATGAATGAGATCAGAAAATGCTCATTAGCATAAAGAGACCCTAATTCCTTATATGATCCCATGTATTATCATCTTGTTCAGTTAGTTTTATCGGCTAGCTTTGGGTTGGCTATGAAATGGATTCTTTCATGACTTAATGGCACTGGACATTCATGCTAAGTTCTGTTTCGTCTGCCTGGGAAGGTCTATAATATAGGTCATGTGCATCACACAGACTGTGCAGTCTAAGAAACATGCCTGTCTGTTCTGATTTCACACACCTCCCCCACACCCCCCTTCCTTCCGGCCCATGATCTAAAATTGTTAAATGTTACGAGTGTACTTCTGGCTCTTCTACAGACTTTATGTTTTTGTGTCTGTTGTTACTGAATCGTGATCGATATTCACTAGTGTTCAGTCGTTGCTATATTTGAACTTAGTCATGTTTACGAGTGGGCATACTGAGAATGGCAGAGTGGAGTAATGGCGGAACATCCAGACATAATATCTGTGGTCTTATGCAATTATAATATAAAGCTTATGCGATGCCGTTAAATTTGTTACATAGGATTTTGGAACTTAGTCTCCTCGATCTGTTAACACAAATTTGGTAGCAATTTGCTTATGCTTTGAATTAATTTTGCGTCATTTTCTTAGATCCCGCAAAACCATAATGTAATCACAACTAACAATGCATGCCATATAAACAAATCCCGACGCTTCAGTAGGACATAACACCCTTCCAGCGGAAGCTCGGTTGGGAACTGGCTCCTTGTTCCGGTGTGGCGTTAACGTCCGGTGTGACGAAGGTCCTGGTACGGTTAGTTTATGCCGAACTAACCTGTAAAGCTTTGGGTCTGACCAGGTTCCTCCCATAATACGCCGCCATAGAGGACTTGAGGGTTGGGGTGGAGTTTGGGGTGACAGTCCGGGTCAGTATACGGATTAGAAGCTGTCGCCACGAGTCAGGAGGCAACGATAGAAATATTGGCCTGACTTAACCATGTCAAGGGTAACGTGCTCTCGTAACTTTACGTGCTAAGTGATCCGATATGTAAATATCCTGAAATGATCCTGGTACGGTAAACACTGGAGTCCCCTTGCCACTTTTTTTTTTTCAACTGGTAGAGGCATATTTTTGTTGTTGTTGTTGTTGTTGTTGTTGTTGTTTAAACATTACCAGATTTAACACAGACATTAGGGAACATAACCCACATACACGAGCGCTGAGGAGAATAACAGAAAAACACCGACTGGTAGATGCTTATACATATTTTAATCCACACAGCACAGAAGGAACATTCAAGAGGGGAACAAACAGGATATACCACATTTTCATACCACAGACAGAAAAAATCACTGCAGCTAGACACCTTAAGAAAGTTTAGGAGTGACAGACCACAAAGCAATCACAGCAAGCATCAACGGGACAGGGGAGGAGGCAAGATCCGCCTATGAAAATTTTCAACAACACACTTTTGGAACATAAAACTTACACACAAACCATTAGAGACTGCATAAAATACGACACAGAACACATACCAGAAGAGAATCTGAGGGAGTGGTGGGATGATCTGAAACAATCTATTGTTAACAATACCAAATCATTCGCTACACGGTTAAGAAGGGCGGAAAAGCACAGGGGAAAAGTGTTGAGGGATACATTAGAATTCTTAGAGGGAAATGGAGCGGGAGACAGCACCTTTGCACACATCACACAAGCAGAAATACAAGACATAGAGATCTGAAGTCATCAAGGGACACGGGTTAGAACAGGGATTCGGTCGTTTAGCAAGGCAGAAGCAGAAGAGACAGTAAACTCTTTTCGCACATAGAGAAAGGAATACAAGGGGGGAAACAAATTAGAAGGATTGAGGATGCAGAAGGCAATATCCACACATCAACACCACAAATACTGAATACTTTCCACGACTACTACAAATCTCTATACACAGATGAAGGCACAGATAGCACGGCACACGACTACTTCCTTAAATACACAAAGAAATTAACAGACACTCAGAGTGAACAGTTAGATACACACATAACACTAACAGATCTGGCGGGAACGGTCAAGTCAATGCAAAAATGAAAATTACTAGGACCAGATGGATTGACCGCTGAAATCTATCATTTCTTTTTTTTTTTTTTGATATTTTAGGCCCCCCATTTCTAAAGGTAGTAAATGACATTTTTTTATCAAGAAATTTATCTCTCAGTCAGACCGTATCCTTCATTACTCTAATTCCCAAAGGCCCTGAAAATAAAAAACACAGATGAAGAATTTGGCCTATAAACCAATCTCATGATTAAATACCGACTGTAAAATTATTATTCAAATACACTGGGCACAAAGCTATCGCAATAATTATAACACTAACTAATACACGAGAATCCAACATGCGCAGTTCCACAAAGAAATATATACACACACACACATTTCCTTAGAGATTTGTTTACATATACAGAACAAACAAAAACACAGACATGCAATCTGTCTCTCGACCAGGAAAAGACCTTCGACCGCTAGTCTCACACATATTTACATAAAATATTAGAGGGAAATAACATTGGGGTATACTTCAGGGAATGGATAAAAATTGTGTACAAAAATCGACAAAGTAGTGTTGACCTAATTATAAATCATGAAATTTATCTCCCTTTTCGGCTAACTCGATCAGTAAGACAAGACAGCGCTCTTTTGCCTGGCGAAAGAACCTTTGCTGGAACACATACGACAAGACACTCACATAGCAGGCACACAAATATTAGGAAGGGAAGTAAAACTTTTGGCTTATGCAGATGATAGATTTTTTTTTTCCCCAGCAACGCCCGATCAATTGGTTTTATTCTGAACAAGTTTAACTAGTGGAGGGGGGCAAGCGGAGCAAAACTGAATATTGGAAAATCTAAAGGCATCTTTTTGGGAAAGTGAATGAAAAGGGAATATCACCCATTCTGTATTTCTTGGGGTAAATCGATCAAAATTTTAGGCATCATTTACAGTGCAGGGAACTTAGGATGGGGGGATANGGAGGGGGGATAGACAAAACTGGCAAGACGTCGAACAAAAAGTGCAAAAAATATTAGAGACACACAATTAATATAGACGAACATCAATTTTCGGACTGCAGTCATCGTAAACACACTCATACTGCCATCTATCTTATACAAAGCTACTACACTAGCAATACCAGACAGTACACTTACACAGATCAAGAAACAAATCTACTCATTTGTTTTCGGAAACGCTTTACATAAAATGAAGAGAGCCACTTTGGCCCATGGAAAATTAGAAGGTGCGATAGGATTATAGACCGTTGCTGTGAAAATAGACGCACTCAGGATCAAACACATACAGGATGCACTCAGGATCAAACACATACAGGTTGCAATCAGGCAAAGACATATACCCGTTCACATACTGCTATCTAGGAACTCGCCTCACGAAGTACACTAAGATAATACTACATCACATTTTTTTTGGCGTCAACATTTCAAATTTCTACAAACAATGCACAAAAGTCATTATCCAACACCCTGCCACGCTCACTCTTAAAACAACCAAGAACATAATATACACATACATTCTCAATTCATTTACACCAACACACTTGCTGCAAATAGGAACACGAACACTTACAGACTACACAAACACCTTTGCGAATTTGCACAACCAACACATACAATTAGGACCAAGAGTCAAGGACATTACCTATAGACTTATATTCAATACAAAAATACAACACCATACTTAGGAAAGCGAGGGGAGGTTAGGTGTAGATCTTGCACCTAGAGAATCTTGGAAAAAAACAACCAAGAAGAACACTTTTTCCTCAAGTGCCCTTCAATAAAACCTTTCACACAGCAGATACAGCATGTTTTACAACAGAACACAAATATACAAATAGAAATGCACAATGCACTCATACTAAACAAGATACCCATGATTGACACCAGGTCACACGAAATAAACTTAATCATTGTAGGAGAAGCGCGACAGGTAATATGGGGAGCTTGGCTTAATCATTACTTTGAGGAAAAGAAACTGGACGAAAAATTGCTGAAGAAAATCTTATACAGTAGGTTGAAACAAAGAATCAAGGTGGACACAGTATTCTTCAGAACGATGGGAGGATCATATTTCTTTCCCTCCTTTCACACTTGCTGCCTCCTTACTGTTTTGTCACTTGCCCATTAAGTGCCACGTTACCAGTTGTATGGATCTATTTTTATGTGATTAATAAACCACATGGACTTTAGGTACCAAATTTTTGTTATGCTGTCGTTGCTAACAACCAAATAACGTTTATGCCCAGCTGTCTTGACTGTTTCCTAATTCACCTTTGTTCTTTTTGCAGATACATAAGTAAGAAGAGTGTTTGCCTAAACGGAGGTCATTGGAATGCAGCAACCAACTCGTGTCAGTGTGTTGACTACTGGGTAGGAGATACCTGCCAAAAGTAAGTATTATGTGGTCATATGCGTGATCCTTGCCTTAATTTGCCCAATAAGTTAACTACAATGAACACTTCTAATGTTTTGAAGTTTTACCTTGGTTACCGCAAATAGATAGGCCTATGTCAAAATACAGTCTCTCGATAGGAGCACTTATCAGAGTTTAGCATGCACTTGTTCAGGTACTTCTCGAATTGCCACAGATGAGACAGCTAGTACTCTAAATTGATATGAACCAATGTCAGACTATTGTTCCAAGCAATGTCAATGGCAAGAATCGATTTAACTCTAGTTTTTGACCTTAGCTCAGTAACTTTATCATACATTGCACCGCACTCACCATGCATTATAGCTTACTAGCAACGAAGTGGTTTGCTGTGTGCAATTTTACTGAAACTAGGATGTTGTTTTTTTTCCTTCTCCTGTAAAATTTGGATTTCAGCATTTATCAGGTTATTGCATTATTTCATGTTATGTTTTATTTTTTCTTGCTTGCATTCAGTCAACCCCAGGACTGCCTAGACTTGGAACTGGCCGGTTATCCTACTGGACACGTCTTCATCAATATCAGCTTCCCGAATCTCCCCAAAGCGGCAACGACGCATTGCTGGTTAAGCGGAACACGTACAGGAGCTGCCACACAGTTCTTTCACAACGCTTGGTTGCTCGTCACCAATCGCACCTGGACAGAATATAAGGATGGGTTTCTGGGGGAAGGGGTTGATGGCTGGGCTGGCTTAGACCTTATGGTCAGCACCTTAGACTTTGTTCAGCCGAAGAGGGCCATTTTGATGATGGGGCTGAACGGAACAACACAATACAGACAAGTGTATGAAGACTTCAGGATTTCATCCGAGGAATTTAGTTACGCTTTAACCTTTTCAAATGCCTGGTCTGAAGTTAAG
>JAWQUT010000132.1:931625-947757 GCA_033807755.1 Ellobium chinense | reverse complement strand
GCTCTGCTGTTTTGTCTGCACATTGGTAGATCTAAATAAATATGTCTTTGAATGTAAAAATGTTTAACATTGCAACGGATCACCCTACATTTGTACAACTACTTTTGTAAAGAGGCTAGGCGTGGTCACCTGTATCACAAGATTTCGAACCCCGCACTGCGAGTCCAACATGCGCTGGGATATGATATGATATCGTTTACGAGTGATTCGGAAGAGGAAAGTGAACAAGACACTGTGGGTCACCACTTCACCTAAAAGTGAGGGTACTAATACATAATTGCATTATTTTCACCTTTTTGTTTGTGTGTATGTTAGCCTTGTCACGTTAAATTTGATCATTTTGATATCTCCATTTTAGTAGATCACAAATACGCCCCTGCTCGATTTTTCAACCTCTAAAGTCTAATTTTTGTACTGTAAACCTCCTCATTCATAAAAATAACCCAGAATGATCCAATTTATATAGATTAAAGAAGGGAATTTAGATAGACTACCCATTATTATTCTGTTGACAAAAAATAATATCTGTAACGTCCATAAGAAAGTATAAGTTGATGCAAATATTCAGAGAAATCTAACAGCGGGTTCTTGAGTAGTTCGATGAATAGCTTGCACAAAGCAAAGTTTACGGACTATAGCAACGAAGTGGTTTGCTGTGTGCAAATTTACTGAAACCAGGATGTTTTTTGTTTTTTTTTTTCTTTCTCCTGTAAAATTTGTATTTCAGCACTTATCAGGTTATTGCATTATTTCATTTTATAGTACCTCTGTTTTATTTTTTCTTGCTTGCATTCAGTCAACCCCAGGACTGCCTAGACTTGGAACTGGCCGGTTATCCTACTGGACACGTCTTCATCAATATCAGCTTCCCGAATCTCCCCACAGCGGCAACGACGCATTGCTGGTTAAGCGGAACACGTACAGGAGCTGCCACACAGTTCTTTCACAACGCTTGGTTGCTCGTCACCAATCGCACCTGGACAGAATATAAGGATGGGTTTCTGGGGGAAGGGGTTGATGGCTGGGCTGGCTTAGACCTTATGGTCAGCACCTTAGACTTTGTTCAGCCGAAGAGGGCCATTTTGATGATGGGGCTGAACGGAACAACACAATACAGACAAGTGTATGAAGACTTCAGGATTTCATCCGAGGAATTTAGTTACGCTTTAACCTTTTCAAATGCCTGGTCTGAAGTTAAGAAAGGCCCAGGTTCTGACTGGCTTTTTATTAATGTTTCAGAGGTTGAAAGCTGCTTTGCACCTATTTCCGGAATTCCATTTTCCACCTATGATACGGACAACGATGAGAATCCTACCCAGAACTGCGCTGCAATCGCCGGAGGTGGTTGGTGGTTCAAATCTTGTAATGACACCTGCAATATTTTGTCACCTTTTTATGTTTTTGACATCCCTGTACTTGAAGAAAACTATGACAGGATCAAGACAGGTGCTCTCAGCCTACAGGAAGAAGCACCATTTGTTTCAAAATCCCGACTCATTATCTGGCAAAGCGTGTGAGGAAGTTCTTTTTTCTCTACTAAGTTTAAATATTTCTGTATACAAGCTTGTTATCCAATAATCTTCTGATAATGTCAATGCGTTGTTATTTTGTATCTTCCTGAGTAAATCTTGGGTGTATCTGTGTAACACTTTAGCCAATCACAGAGATAATATTCCAGAGGAGGTCACAATCTGGTCTCCAATGCAGGAGAGCCGGCGCTTAGTTTTCGTGGATAAGGAAAATCTAGAAGGTCCCATGAGAATATTGTGCATCTTAGCTATCCCTTCATAGTTTTAAAATCGTAGAGGAATAGCCCCAGTGGCCGCTGTCTGAGCAAAATGGATAGAAAAACCTTCCCAATAATTTAATCTTCCTACCAAAAAGCGCAGTATGGCCGTAGCTGTACTGACGCTTAAACTTTACCTCAGACAAGCCTTGCTTGCTCAGTTGTTCAGTGATCTGTCAGTTCAAACTACCTGACATATTTAGAGGTTTGTGAGGTCACGATAAAAAAGACCTGTTATCGGAGTGTTTGAATGTGATATTTTCACATCATGAATATCTGAGCCCAAGGTTCTGGTACCATGAACTTAAAAAAAAAACAAACCCAAAAGTTGTAGTTTAATTTGTAAGGCGGTAGTTTTGGGTGAGATGGCAGCTATGCCCCCAAGTCTAGAAACATGGTCTTGTTAGCAAAAGGTCAGTTGATTCATCTTCACTTCACAATCGCTGACAATTTTCTGGAGATGAAAACCGATTTCCAGATCTCCCATACCATCTACCAATGGTCATTTTATTTTATGAACTGAATATTTTGTTGCTATCATTAATTATTTCGTCTTTGTTGACGAATATCATATTTCGCAAATTAGACCAATGGCATAACTTTAATCAAAATTTTAGGCCGTTGATCGAACGGTAGTCTCTACCAATTAATGTAAAGGACATAGCAATTTTATGACTTGTAACTACGCGAGTCAGCTATGTCATATAGAGGATGTTATTGAAGGGAATAAAGAGATTGTGGCAGACAGCAAATTAGTTTGTCCAGCTTGTTATTGGATATTATCGCAACTCCCTTCACCAACATCATCGTTACTGCCATTTTAATAACACGTCCTCACACCTTCAGCTTCAACGATAATTAATCCTCACAATACCAAATACAAGTTACAAGATCAAACTTCGGTAAAATAGAAGATTTCTGCTCAGCAATCAAAAAAATTGAGACCCATCTGGCTCCTATGTGGATTTAACTAAATAGTATTGTCATGGAGATGAGAGGAAAGCGATATGAATTTAAAGAGATCCTGTGTACCACTTCAAAGATCGATATTTTTGGACATGTACCATAGGGCTGGAATTGGTGAAATCTTAAACAAGGAGTTGGGAAAGCGGATACCGCCGTCGAAAAGTGTCTCTTTTGGTAAAGTGGAAAAGGCCTGTCAGAGCATGTGGATTAGATCCACATGATGAAATATATTTCGCCAATCAGATATATAGAAAAATGCCTTAAAAATTACCAAAAATTACATCACCATAGGCCTCCACTGTGAAAAACATCTTCAGGAATATTCATCACAGCTGCACCAATAAATGCCAATAATACTTTCAGCACATTTCCAAGCACCGCTTACAACACTTCAGCACAGCACCAATCAACGCCTACCACACCACTAACAGAGCACCAAGAAACGCTAAGAACAATTCCACCACAGCATTAAAAACTCTTTCCCTACTTCGAGCCGGACAAAATCGGCTCGAGCCGGCAGCGCGTCTAGACTTCGATCCCGCAAAATTCGGCTCGGCAAATCCATAACATTTTCCATTTCATGTATCTAAACTACTAATACTAGGTCAACACTGTTTACTTTCGGGTCAAATAGAGGAGCAGTGCAGTTCGATACTTTAGGGGAAATATTTTGTTTATTTTTCGGACCAAATTCATTGTTTACATCCACCATAGAGCCAGGCCCATTTTTGTGGATAATGTTTCTTGTGACTTATGATACAGAATTGAAATTTCTCTGTGTATCCAGAATTGGATCATATAGTCTAGGTCTCTGTGAATTCTGTGAGGATTGAAATATTACAAATGAACTTAATGAAACTGTAAGTTGGGAAGTTTCTTGAAATTTTACTTGTTGTTGTTTGTTATGCATGCCCGTATCAGTAAATAATATTCTCCACATACACCCTATCTTCTCAAACACAGGTGGATCTGATTCTCTATTTTCTTACCTTTATATCCTATGTCCTATGTCTTATGTCCTATATAATGTCCATAGTTTTTGTGGATTGTGAAGTAAGAGGGTTCAGGGAAAAGGATTATTGTTGAACAGTCATAGGCTAAAAACTGGCTCCTGGAGATGTCCAGGTGTGACCAGAGGGTGAAAAGGGTCAAGAAGGGAAACGCTAACATCATCTTCCAGCACAGCAAGAAAAAATACAGTACTAACAACATCTTCCAGCACAGTAAGAAAAAATACAGTACTAAGAACATCTTCCAGCACAGCAAGAAAAAATACAGTACTAACAACATCTTCCAACACAGCAAGAAAAAAAATACAGTACTAACAACATCTTCCAGCACAGCAAGAAAAAATACAGTACTAACAACACTTCCAGCACTGCAAGAAAAAAATATAGTACTAACAACATCTTCCAACACAGCAAGAAAAAAATACAGTACTAACAACATCTTCTAGCACAGAACCAAGAACCGCTAGCAAAACTTTCAGCATAGCAGTAAGGGGAGGTGATACCCATATCCCAAGACTGTAATTAGTGTAATGCTCATAACATGGTGTGCAACATCTCCATGAGTGCACAGGATTTCTATTCAAAATTACACACCAAAGTGCTGAATGGTGCATCCTTCCCCCTCAAGAGTCATGATCTTAGAACAATTAGTGTCAGTAGCTATGACATCAGTTGTTCGACACCAGATTTCACCCACGTTTGTTAGATACCTGTACGCATGATCCTATGAGGGCTTTTTTGGATGTTCTGTCTTGACCCAGAATTACCAGAAACTATCAACATCCTTTGATGTTAAATGGAATAACTATTTATCCAGACAGGAAATGGGGAAAAGTCTCCATAAGATCATGCATTTAATTAAAGATGTCTAAGAGACGAGTGAAATCTGGTGTCAGACAACTAATGCCATCGAATATGACAGTTGTCCTAAGATTATCACCGTTGAGAGAGAAAATGCACCAATCAGCACTTTGGTGTGCAAGTTTGCGAAGGAAATCCACTCCATTCATAGTAATAAGTTGCACACCACGTTATGTGCATTACGACCTCTGGAAAAGGGTGGTGCCGCCCCTTAAGAAATGTTAATAACACTTCCAGCACAGCTTCAGGAAACGTTAACAACACTTCCATCCCAGCAGCAAGAGACGCTAACTAATCTACACATTTTTATTTTTGTTTTAATTTTGAACTTGGTGCAAAGACAAGCTAGGGGACACTCCTAAAACATCAACGATATTTCCCGTAGTTCTCGCCAGGGCGCCATGTTCGCCAGCACTGGGCCACGTGTGTTTGGTTCCTGCAATTTCACAACGGAAGCAAAGGAAGTACCAGGGTTACGTTTGTTCAGCTCCTGCATTTTGACAAAATGAGAAGCAACACTCCTTCCTTATGTTCCTCTTGTTTAACGTTGAACACCGGGGCGCCCCAGGGCTGCGTATTGTCCCCGACATTGTACACAATATATACCAACGATTATCGTAGTCACCACGCAATTACTACTTTAATTAAATTTGCTGATGATTCAACTATTCAAGGGCTTCTGCTCAACTCAGAGGAGAACTACCGTGATGAAGTGGAGCGTTTCACGCAATGGTGTACAGATAATTTCTTGACGTTGAACGTACGTAAGACCAAGGAGTTGATAATCGATTTCAGAATTAAGAAAGATACAATGCTACCATTTACTATAGAAAACGAATCTGTGGATGTGGTTGAACAATGTAAATATCTTGGTATAACCATCGATAGGAAGCTAAATTGGCATCCACATATATATTGACTCTCTGTGTAAAAAAACTTAACCAGAGACTGTATTTTCTCAGAAAACTCAGATCATTTAATGTGAACACAACTGTAATGACCATATTTTACAATGCCATCGTTCAAAGTATTTTAACATTTGGGATCAATTGTTGGGGTAGAGGTATTACAAGCGGAGACAAAGACAGACTGAATAAAATCATACATAAATGTGAAAAGATAATAAATAATGATCTACCATCTTTCGAAGGTCTATATGATAAAATATCCGTGAAGAAAGCCAGAAATATACTTCATGATATCACTCGCCCCCTATATGACGAATATATTAAATCTCAAAGAAGTTAACGTATTTTACAACCTTACGCGAGAACCGAGCGGTACAGTAAATCCTTTGTACCTTCAACGTCAAGGAAACGTAGGAGTAATAGTATATAAAGTGTTTGGGAGAATGTGAGAGTTATAGTAGGTATGTGTAGTTATATATGTATGTGTNCACAATTGATGTATTGTTTGTTAATATAATAATATTGTCTTTGTGTACTTGTTCAAGACAAATTTCCGGAAGGATTAATAAAGTTTATCTTATCTTATCTTATCTTAAAAAAATGTCAGTCTCTAGGCAAAGCAGGATGGCTACAACTAGACTAATGCGGAAGTGACAGGAAACAATGCACTGTCTTGCGAGTAGTCTTTGATATATTTATAATTTTGTCTCACTACTCACTACTTGAAACCGTAAATGGTTGCCGCCCTGCTGTCGAGCTTTTTCTTACAAATTTGTATAAAATGCGACACATTTCAAACAAAATCTTTAGGTATGAAGATGCGAATGGTTTTTTTTTTCACTTTTGGCTATATTCGGTTTCACGCCTCTCATTAACCTTTCCAGGGATCCCAGGCCAAAATACTTTCCAAACATGTTGTTTAGCTCTTCTTCCAAATTTTGACACAAAGAAAAATGCCCCTAAACCAGTTAGATTTTGAGAACTTAGGCAGTGAAGCAGGCTACCTAAATTTTAGGCCTTTTCTCTCAAGGTAACCTTACCCATCTAGCAACAACCACAAATTTTATACTTGAGTGGCTAAACCTCACCTATTCTGAGTCTACACATCTATTTGCACCCATCTAAGCTTTTGAAATTACAGTTCAACCCCTTTCCCCCCTCCCCATGGCCAGTTTTCTGATTTAATTGGGACTTTTTAAAATTGCATATTTTTATGCCAGGTGCTATTGGCATCTTCATACCTTTAGAAGGTGTGCACCCTTCCTCTCTGTGACTGGTACGCACCAAGCAAATGCGCACATTTTACAAAAGACTGCTCGCAGAATACAAGAACGGGATGTGGCTTCCCACCCTGTCAAACTGCAGGGACTAAAACAAGCGAAGCTCTGAGCATACATCCCACAGAGATACTCTCTAATACGCTATAGTATTAAGCCTATTGTATTTGTCTATACGATTGTTTTTATAATAGAGTAGTCTATCTCTATGGTAGACGATATTGTGCATCCGGCCCCAACTTGCTATCGCACCAGTATGCACCATGCGCTATTGACGTTCAGCATAGGAGTACGTCAGACGTATGTTGATGGCAGCCATGGGCAAGACCACGATCACTCAGTCAGTCTCTACAGGGTCAATGACCTTACAGCAAACTAGGAGTGACTACGTGTTTTAATACTGGTCTAATAGACTGGACAGGAAGACGACTGAATAGTCAGGTGAGTCAATGGAAATGGGAGGAATTCTGAATGAGACTTAGTCTAGTCTCTAGTCTAGACTATAGTCTAGACTGAAGCTCCTGTCTTGACGGACATGAATGTTTAGGGTTAAAGTCTGGTCATCCGATTTCATAACTTTCGTTCTCCCCATCGAGAGAAAAGCAACAGTCGGCCTAAATAGTCTATACTCATTCAACTGTTCAACCATACTAAACACGTGTGGGGCGCCTACCAGGCTTTTTAAAAATGCGAAAAACTTTGTAGTTTTGCGCTGAAAGTGCAACATTTTAACGGAAAGAATCATGAAAAAAGGAGGACATAAGTTCTTCTATGTTTACATCTAGGGTTATGGATAGAGTTTGGATTGTATTGGTAGGCAGGAGTTCCAGTTTAGAGATGTTATTCTCGTTCGGAATTCTTACCCTGAAAATATTCGAAAGAAGGATAGACGTCTAGACTATTCTAGATCTAGATCTACATTTACGAATATTCTAGGCATCTAAACATGTAGCTAGCAATGATAGTCTCAGGCAGAAAGACAGGGGAGTGATCTTGATATAGGGAGTCGTTGAAAATATCATATTGAGAAACGAATTAGGCAGGCAGGCAGACAGGCAGGCAGGCAGGCAGGCAGGCAGCAGGCAGGCAGACAGCAGGCAGGCAGGCAGAGGCAAAATGATAATAGTAATTAAAAATTAAAATAATGGTAATGGTAATGAGAAGAAGAAGAAGAAGAATGCAGATTATGTGTCTGTTATTCTCGCTCACGCGACTCGTATTATCCTTACCTCAGCCGGTCTGGTCTTCGCAGAGCTTTTCTCAGCTCTCTGGGGACCATACAGTGCCGAAGCCATTCACACGCGCTGATCACTAGCATTCTGATAAGATTCAGACTCATCCTGAGTTGTTTGATAATTCATCGTCGTTGTCATAGTGCCTGGCTTCAATATTTTCGCTCCCGCAATGCACCCCAGTGATCACTGCGTCCCAGCGATGTACACAGTATACTGTGTTGAAGATAAAGTGAAGGTTCGCATGTTTCCGAATATTTGTACCACATGTCACCTCCAGTTTTCGATCCCTAATGGTGAAATCGAAAGGCGTGCAGCGACCAAACTCGCATGGTCTGTCCAATCTCTAGAATATTCATGTACTTTGTGGTGTCGTTGCTCTTTGATTTTTCTTTCAGGCTTTCTTTTACACTACGTATTCATTTGAAGCTCCCCCACCCCCAAACTCCCCCCCTCCTCCTAAATAAAAAGATCCGTGAAAAGTAACGATCACTTTAGAGGCAGGGTAGCGATTGGGAGGTTGCCTTAAGTTTAAAGGGATAGGGGTAGGTATTGGCTTTACAGTAAAATAAAAATCCACACTATTTTTCAAAAGCTTTAAACGCGTACAGTTTTCTTCGGTCCCTTTAGAGAAAACACCACTGAAATGGTGTGATTTTCACCTTGCAAAAGCCGCCAGTACTCAATCTGTGTGATGTCATGAAGCTAGAACAATTGGCAAACGTTTGGTGTGGACGCTTGCTACAACCGTCTGGAACAATCGTCTGCTAGCCTATCTCACTTTTTGACGTCACGCAGCACGAATAATTTCGGCGAGCGCCGGGTGAAAATCCCATTATTCTAGCTGTGCTTTCTCAGAAACTGTCGGGCGCGAAGAAAATATATACGTGGTTCAAAGTTATGAAAGAATAATAAAGACTTATTAGGCTGTGAAGGATATAACTACCCCTGTCCCTTCAAGGAAGAAATAACTTCAGACGCGGCCTTGGAAAGGGAGAGGAATTCCTAGATCAGCTGACAGATCACTGACTTTTTGTATTGTCTTTTTATACTTGCCTGCTCGCTTGCTTGCTTGCCTGCCTGTTTGCTTGCTTGATTTATTCATTCATTCATTCATTCATTCATTCATTCATTGACTGGACCGTGGATTGTCCGAGTCAACAACTTAAATGAATCTCCCTCTACTCTTTACAGTTTGAACCGACAATTCAAAGCAGTTGAAGAGGCTGGTAGAACACACTGATCTCTAGTTTGATTGTTGATTGTTGATTGTTGACTGACTGACCAGTGTTTTGCCATGGAGTGCATCAACGAGGCCACCGATCAGGCTCAACTCAGGGATCTGATCGCGCGGTACCAAGAGCGACAAAAAATCTTAAAGCAACAAAATCTTCGGCAAAAACAGAACGATTACCTCAGAGGGTCCCTTACTGTAAATGAAATGACGGTGAGTCGTCGTTGACGTTGATGATGTTTCGTTGAACCTGCTGCTCCTGTCGTCGCTGTTGTTGGGGTTGTGATTGACGTTGTTGTTACTGCTGAGTTTGCTGTGGATGCTGGCGTAGTAGAAGTTGGCGAAGGTAGTGGCCAGGGTTGGACAAGTTCACCAAAAATGTCTGTTCAGATGAAGTTCAGGGATAGAAGGCCTAAGATCAACTGTAGATAATTTCTATGAAATTGAGTAATTTTCAGATCAGATCAGTTCTACACCGTTTTAGAAATCGGCATTAGTCTCTGTTTTCCGAAGTGGATGTAAACTAAAGTAAAAGTGAGAAAATCAAAGTTTAGATCCCCAAATAGCTACATTTCAGATCCAGATCAGCTCATTTAATACAGTATTATAGTTATTAAGCTCAGATCAAGTTCACGTGAACTGAACTTAACTTCACAAACTGCATGCATATGGTCTCAGCTCTGCCCAGTCCTGGCAGTAATGTAGATGATACTGTCTCTGATGTTGTTAAGTCCTGTTACTGGAGACAGCGATGCGATGGTGTAACTAATGCTTTAGAGAGGACTCGTAGATGACCATGTTTTTCTATAGTATGTCGCTGTAGATGTTGTCGAACCCCGTTGATAGTGATGGGTGGTGAAGGTGATGCTGCATTTGATGCTGGGAAATTTGTTGTCGTACAGGTTTTGGTGGCGGTGGCTGCAGAAGTGATGTGGTTCTTGACTTTGCGGCTGCTGTTGTTGGTAGTAGTAGTAGTAGTAGTGTTAGTGACAAAGACGGTTGTGTACCAGATTTATCCCTCCTATCCCCACGTTCCAGAAAAAAAAAACAACCAAAAATTCCTGGAAAGCAGAGTTCCAGGAAAAGACATCGGAAATATTTTAAACGTTGGAGTTGTGGATGCAAGACAACTGCTAACAAATAGTCAGGCTTTCAGATAGTTGTTGTTTTTTTTGTTTGTAGTAGTGACATCTATGTTTGCATGCAAAGTGCATCTTGGGAGAATGGATTTAGCTGGAAAGTATATCAGTGGCAAATATTGCGATTCAAACCATCCCCAAATAGCTGTTGATGCATCTGTGCAGTGTTTAATTCAGTTATAATATCTTGTGTATGTCCCTTTCCTATCAAATTTTTGATCTTCCTTTCTTCCAGTAGTATTTTTCGGATTCGTATTTTGCTCATATTGCCAAGTGGGAATCTGTATACACGTAAAGATGGCTTTGACTGGTGCGGAAGAGCTAAAAAAAGAGTGTGCCGACATGCAAGAAGTGTTAGCTATATTTCTGTCTTTGTCTCATTTATTAATAGCATACATGCCACTCTTCATTCTTGTAGGTATCTTCCCCTCTCTCTGTCTCTATCCGTCTGTCTGTCTCTTTCTCTCTCTCTCTCTGTCACACACACACACACACACACACACACACACACACACACACACACACACACACACACACACACACACACACACATAATTATATTGAAATCCTAGGAGGTGGCCACCATTGTTGCCGGCCTCCCACTTCCAGTGTAAAGCAAAAAAAAAACCAAAAACACACACTTTTCAAAAACGTTTAAGCTTCACCCACTTTCCTGAGCTACGTTTGTTAGGTCTTTTTCGAGGATGACTTGACGTCATTTTGAGTATGATATGGGCGATACAGCTTTTTTTTTTTTTTTTANTTTTTTTTTTTTTTTGAGTTTACATTCTGTTCTTATTCGAGGATGTTACATTGTTACTCCCTCCCACCGGTGGGCGATACAGTCCGCTGTCTGAGGGACGGCCCCTTAATACTCAAAATGAGGTCAATTCATACTCAAATGACGTCAAAGAACACCCAACAAACGTAGTCCCGAATGGGACAGCGGGCGAGAGCAAAATATGTACCTATAAACGTAAAACTTCCGCGAAACAATCAAAACTGAAATTAAAGAACCTCAAGGAATATGTTTGACTGTTGCATTCGAAAAAATTACTTGGAACCAAGCGAAAAAGTTACTTTTCAAAATCAATATAATGCCATTCAACTCTCGAAGCGCGAGAATCCATGATTCCAGGTTCCCACTGGCGGAGTGGCCGTTGTTACGGATAATGACCGTTGAATGTGTTGTCTCCCGGTCGGTCAGGTGACACTGGGTGCAAAATTCTATCGTCGCACTCAGAGGTCGGCAAGGAGATACGTATATTATTATATTTTATTGCCGCACTCAAGCAAAGCGAGCGGACGGTAGAAATAAATTATATCATCACATCACGAGGGCTAAGTTTAGTTTACTTGCCACTTATAAAATAGGCATCACTAAAACAGCAGTAGATAGCACTGTGCGAAATTAGCAGCATCGTGCAAAGAGTTTATAATACTACGCACCGATATTGATCAAAACTGAACGCGCGACGCCATTTTCAGTGTGCCCCCCTCCCCCTTTATATGGAAAATCCCGTCATCAAATCCGAGGTTTAAAACAGTCAATAAAAGCAAACAGTTTGGGGGTGGCTTTAAAAAATAGTAATAATGAAAACAACAAAAGTACTTGGATGTCCTGTTCATGCAGGATGTATTTCAGTAGTATATCTATGGCATCGTGTTGATACGTATATTATCTGAACGAGCGATTTCTTTTTTTAAATTGTTAATAATTCTCCGATCCACATTTTATAGTGATAGCATCCGGTACATCATGGCCTCCAGTCCTGACGTGTCTATGACCATTAAGGAATATGGCAAGGCCACTGAGGCAATTCATGCACACCTCTGGAAAAGGACACAAACCATAGCCCGCCACCGAAATAGGCCTCATGAGCCGAAAATATACGTACCGGAAGTTGTGTCATGTATTCCACAGCCAGTGACCCTGTCTTCGCAGAGAGGACTGGAACTATCGGAATTCATCAAAAAGAGGCAGAAAAAGAGAAGTAAGTGTCTTTAACGGAAAGGAAGGAATTCCGAAATACCGTTCTAACCTTACCCCTTTCCCTAATCTTACCCGTATATTCTAATGCCCTCCAAGATAGGAGCGTTAGTCGAGGCGAGTATCCAACCCTTATAGCCATCGAGACAGGAGCATCAGGTGTGAGTCTCGTTTGGAATACTTCCTAAGGAATGTATGCATCACTGATTAACTTCATTGCTGTCCCACCGCCTTCTATGTTGATTTCGTCGTTCTTTCGGCACTAGTATGGAAGCGTGGTCCCGACTACTTTTATTGATATATCGAAGACATAAAGCATTAAAACATGTATCATTACCTGAAATAAAGCATGTGTTTCAGTCAGAGATATTAATCCAGGGTACAGTTATGACCTAAATATACAATGAAAAGTAATGGCATTTTCTGTGCTTAGAGTAACAAACATCATTGGAAGACTAGACTAGAAGAAGGGACCATCACCAGGATTGAAATAAAATATAGGGCATAAACTTTAAGAGCAATTAATATCTTGGCATATGAATGTCAACAGATGACAAAAAAAACCCAGAACCAAGGAGTAACTGCTGGTTCATTCTGTCCTACACTCCTTTGGCAACAAATCCTTTTTTGGGGGCACACAGGTACATAGCAGATCGGCCAAATACGTAGAATAATGAAGATGGTATATGAGTAGCTGAAGATTGGCTTTACAAAATGCGTTAACTCTATACAAATCTATGGGAAAATGGTATGCTTTTACATAGAAAGTTTCCCCAGTATGTGCACCGCCATATTTGAGAACACTGTGTTAGACGTGTCATCCCCACAAGCTAATAATAACGTATTATTATTATTATTATGTTGTTGTTGTTGTTTCAAGTTTCAAGTTTATTTATTTAGGCAAAAGCCAACCACATACAATATAATGCTATATCAATACAAAAGAATTAATGAAAATGAAATAAAAAACAACATATGCATAACTGTCACTTACATTTAGTCATTGGCATCTCTGTCTCTTTCTCTTTCTCTCCGTCTCACTCTCTCTGTCTCACTCTCCCACTAACTCTCTCTCTCTTTCACTCACTCACTCTCCACATCTAATGTTAACTGTTACAACTTCCACAACATTCCATTAGATCAGACACACAAACTAACAACCCTCCCGACCTCCCTGCCAGAAAGGGAACTAACACTTGCGTCACTTAAACTGTTCGTATTTTCTTAACATGTGATAGGCTCCTACTGCTACGTTTTTTAGTTCTTTACTATTACTTTAATTTAAAAGATTTTATGATGAAGATGATGATGATGATGATGATGATAATCATTACTGGTTACCGACACATCGCTTCTTAATATCAGAAAGGTGCAGCATAGACGTAATCGTGTTTACGCCGTAAAACCCTAACAAACAAACAAAAACAAACAAACAAACAAACCAACAAACAAACAAACAAAGCGCTGTTGGCCAGCGCGAAGTAAAAGGTGAAGACACATTAATATTTAGTATTCAAGACATTAATATATTTTAATTACAAGGGGACATTTACTATTTTTGTCTCAAGAATAAATTACTTGAACTAAGGGAAAAGGCTACCTCTCAAAGTCGTATAAAGAGAAAGAAAGTCAAAATAATAAAATCATGACTTCATTTTTATCCCTCACGGTAAACGCTGTTTCTCTCTCTCTCTCTCTCTCTTTCTTGCCCTAAAAAAATATGGCGCTTTAACAATTATAAATCGATGGTCCATGCTTTTCAAAGGTGTAGTGCAAAACGATGAGAAGGCTTACTTCCCCCCCTTCTCTGAGGAGTGCATCAAAAGTCGACCGTTCTACTTTACGGAAGAATGGCTGCAGGCCGATCTGCTCCTTCACAGGGATGAGATCAAGAACTTTTGCAATCAGATGGCCATATTTGATGAAAGGTAAGAAACCCCTTTGGATAACGACCTTCTTTGGCAAAGTCTCCTGGGCACTTGTGTCAACCAGCTGGTAAGTTGTATGGTTAGGCACCTGCGGTTTCCGCATCTTCCTCGCCGCGTGACCAAGTGTCCGCCGTCTTATCTTTTCAACGTGAGGTATTACACCTCTCATTAAATTATCCACAGGTCTTAGGTCAAAATACCTTCCACACCTATTGTTTTATTCTTCTTCCAAATATTGATACATAGAAATACGCCTCAAGACCAATTAGCTATTGAGAACTTTGACAATGAATCATCTAATACTATAGGCCTTTTCACATAGCAGCAGGTAACCTTACTCACCTAGCAACAACCACACGGTTTATGCCTCACTTATTCTGAGTCTACAAAAGTATTTGCACCGATCTAAGCCTTTGAAATTCCAATCCAATCTCTTTCCCCCCCCCCCNCCGCCCCCCATGGCTAATTTTCTAATTGTATAAGGTCTAGACTATATACAATTGTTATCCTCTTACCTGAAGGGTTTCCTCTTCCTCGACTATGTGGTAGCCGTACAAATAGAATTCTAACATCTTACCAGCCTCCGGTCGTCACCAACAAAATAATGAGAAAATTCGCCGCTCACATTTTAATGGGGCATCGTATTAGTGAAAACTGATTCGATGCTCTCTTTACAAGGGTTAACACCTACTAACCACTGAGGACGTCAATGTCTAGCAACAATTTCCAGCTATACTCACTTTCATTTGTTTTTCACCTCAGACGTAGTAAATTCTAAATAGTTTAAGAAAAATCAGCTGCCGGGCAATTATTCGCAGCCCAATGGACATAAAACCACTCTTCAGGGCAAAGATATCACTAGTCACACAACAAACTCGACTCAGGAGCGATTTAACCCACACTAGATAAGAACGTCGTTTGCGTATTAAGCTATTAATAGAAGACCAGTTTAGAATGCATTCTCGAAATTCGAGATCGTCGAGAATTGTAGTGGAGAACCGTATTGAAATTAGTTGGCCAGACTCGTTACAGAGTGCCGTTTATCTTTATGTACGAGACAACAATAACCAACAAGGTAGTCAATTTAAATTGGTATTGGGNGGGGGGGGGGGGGGGGGGGGCGGAGAGAGGAACTTAGCTCCAAGTGGAAGTCACCGGGTATCTCAGAACTAAACATCGCTCTTGTTATTTCGGAAACCGAGATTGAGCCATATAATTAATAGGTGTCTTTTTATTATCTCCTATTGTTTTCCAGTAAACTAGAAATATGTATCGTTGGCTATAATTATACTTATGGTGAAATGTTAAACTAAATGACCCAAAGTGGCTTAGTCTTTGTAAATTTCAATGTTATATCGATCTGTTTGTCATTTGCATCTTTGGTATCTGTAATAGATAAATTCATTGATTCGAAGACAAATTCAGTTGCAGTTATGGTTTCTCGGTTTTTGCACGAACCAATAGTACTCGGCGTGGGTACTGGAACTCAGAAAAAAAAAGTACTAGGTATCGCATTTATAGGTAAAATGTGGTATCTACCAAGAATAACTATTACCTTATAATAATGCGGTTATGTAAGTCTCGTATCCAAGCTGATGTCCGCTTAAGCGACTTTGCACCGTTATTACCTCAGCAGGCCAGGTCGTTGTAAAACTTTCTCAACTTCCTCTATTATTCTATACGTAATCGTATTATGGTAATTACTTGTGCTGTTTACACATGAACATTATCGCAGAACGGCGAATCTTCTAATTCTCTCTTTTTCTAACCGCCCCCTCCTACTCCCCATCCGCTCAAACCC